>CAEFZX010031670.1:0-215560 GCA_903066825.1 Alfaro cultratus
ATCTATCCATCCATCCATCCATCCATCCATCCATCCATCCATCCATCCATCCATCCATCCATCCATCCATCCATCTAAACAAAAAAACTTTCCGCAACCTAACAAAATTTTAAAATTAAAATTATAGAAGTGTAAAAAAAACAAAAAGTCAGCAGAAAAGCTTAACAGACCTTTGTGAGAATAGTTTTGCCATAGTTCTTGGTGCTGGTCAGGCCTGTGTTGAGGTAACTGGGCTTCTTGGCAGTGTGAGATGGGTAGTAAGCTAAAAGCGTAACAAAAACCAAAGAAATGTCTCCGGATCAAAACCAACTTTGTCACTCGAGATGTTAATGTGAAACAGAACCGACTTGCCTTCTGAGCAGATGCCACCGAGGGGATGAGCTCTGGGCGGGGCGACGTAGGCCAAACCCAGCGTCCCCTTGTCGAAATCCTGGTAGGTGAACAGGTGAGCCAGACACACTTTGGAGGCGGCATCAGCAATATCTGAGCTGAATTGCTGTTGGACGCAAGGACAGTGAATCATAAGAGGAAGACATTCCAGTTTATAATCATTTTTTAGTCAATTGTTTTATATCAATTATACCGATGATTAATCAATTAGCTGGATAAATAAAATTGCCACATTCTGCAGACTTTTCATTTAGCTACAGCTTATTTTATACAATATTATAAATACACAAAAAATGCAAATAAATTATTGAATCTCTTTTTTTAAAAATAATAAAATAAGCATTTTGTTGCCTTGCATTCCTTTAGTGTTCGATGCATCTGCAGCTAAAAAATACTTCCAACTGAAAATTAACGTGAAAATTTAAGCTCTTTCTGCTCAATTTATCAACACAGCAAATGGATAATTTGCAGATAATTTTTTTTGATTTATAGAAAAATTAAAAAAAATTAGATTTTCTATCTTAAAATAATTATTTTGTAAAGTTTTGGATTAATTACTGCTCCGACTTTGTTGTTCTTTCAGCAAATAACCTTTTTTGAGTCTGTTTAGTTCAGTTAATGATTAATCAGCTACTAAATTAGTTGACAATTATTTCAATAATCGATTAAGCTGATTAATCGCTTCAGCCCTACTCTAAGTAATTTTATGGTTTTAATAATTGTACAGTAACATTTAATTCACATTTAGCCTCTGTGTTTTTACTGAACTCGAATCATTCTGCAAGTCAAATATTTACCAAAATTAGTTGACAATTATTTCAATAATTGATTAATCATGGTAATTTGATAAGTAGTTTCAGTTATAACATGCTACTAGATGGGATAACTTCAATAATCACAATTAAAGTTTTTTAGATTCCACATTTTAAATGCGATCCAAAGTTATGGATGTGCGTCGATGGATCGATGGAGAGCATCTGTTTCCCACCTCCAGAAGCTTCTTCACGTCCCAGACATCCTGGTCCTTCACAGGGCTGTCCTTCATGTTGTAATGGACCCATCCAGAACCGGCGTCGGGAGGCGGCTGCGTTGGATATCTATTAATAATGATCTGGCAACACAAACCAAACAAGTAAGAACAGCTCAGAAAATGTAGCGCACAGTTATATTCAGTTAATATGAATATTATTGAAGTTTGTTTAAGTCACCATTATTTAGATGAATTACACAGTGTTATGCTTTTAGGCCTTTATTTCTGTTAATTTGGATGATTTTCTTCTTTCAGCAGATGAAAAAAAACATTTACCATTAGAACATTACATCAGATGTAAAAAATTAAAACTGTTCTACATTTATAAATAAAGTAATTAATTAATTTAATTAACTAATTGCCTTTAAGGTCTACTGTAATTGACCATTTTTAAATATAAAATATAACAGGTTGACAAACATTATTTCTGTTACATACTAAATTTCTCTTATCAGGCTTTTGATAGATAAATTCTCAATTATATTCCTGTTTGTTTTGACTAAGTGTAATTAATTTTGATTGGTGCTAAATAACATCCTGGCTTCATTAAATGTGTAATGAAACTTTAATAGGGAGAAAATAATTTGTGAATCAGAACGATCCTTGAAAGATTAGACTTTTTATGAGGACAGATGCAGTTAAAGCTACCAAACACATGATTCAGGATTATTAAACAGAACTGGTGCCATAAATCCGTCTCTCTAAAATGTTTCTTCCATCACATCATTCAGTGGATTCCCAGAAATAACCTACCAGAGAACTATGGCAACACAGAAAACAAGATGAACACGGACAAAGAATCCATTCATTCAGTGACATATTCTGGGTTAGACTGCGGTTCCGTCGGACAGAACACAAATTCTTCACATCGGAAAACAAAAAAGATAATTCTACTATGAGAAAGCGCCAGACTTACAGTAACAAAACAGAGTTTCTATTCATTCACAGAGCAAATTAATCTGCCCCTCAGGGGTGCACAAAGAGCTCAGAGGTCCTCCTGAAAACGCTGTTCACACACTAAACAGCCTTTTAATTCTGAGCCAGGTTTCCGGGAGTGACGCTACATAAAACGAAGATATTATGCATCTGAGACAACAAGCGTTTAAAGCGATAGTGCTGCACAACATGGCACGATGGGAAAAAAAACAACTGAGCTGCATACCTGGTTGATCTGGACTCCGTAGCCTGTAAACTCCTTATTCCAGGTTGTGTTTCTATAAATGTCATCGACTCGATCCATCAGCTCAATCTGGGACAGAAAAATAACAAAACGCACTGATCAGGACATAAATCATTCCCTCCAGGATGTTGAAACATGTTTGTTGTTTGGGATTGTTGCCACCTAAAATTACAGGTTTTTCGAAAATCTTACAAAAAAGTCAAAATTGCTGCACATACTGTTCCCAAAAAAAAGATATTTCACGTAGAAATTAGTGCCGTCAATTGATTTAAAAAAGTAAATCAGATTAATCACAATTAATGCCTAACTTTGTTAGCTTGAAATATAAAAATGCACGAGGTTGTGCAGGTTTTTGCCTTGAGCAACTCCGTCCTTCTGCTGCCCTCCAACCAATAAAAATGCAAGAAATTATCAGATTGTATTTTTTGTAGCACAAAGCTGGTAATTAGAGTAACTAAGGGAAAAATAATCCACTAGACATGCTTACAAATAGAAGCAAATTTATTCAGGATACAACTAACATAAAATCCATATTTTATTTTCTAGTTCTTGGCTGCCCCACCCCTTTCTGATGTCACCCTGGGCAACTGCCCACATCAAAAACTGCCACTATATAATGCACGCCTTCAAAAAATATCTTACTCTCTCAAACCAAACACATTGGAAGATGGCCAGTTTTCCAGGAAGCCATTTTGTTTTAAACGTTAATTTAAGTTAATAAAGATAAAGATTCCAAAAAAGAAAAAGAAAATCGAGATCGTAGCTTCCTGGAGGGACTGATAAATACCAAATATAATGCTTTCCTGCAGATTAGGGAAAATAAAAAGCAGAATAATTGAGGATGTCCCACCAGGTAGTTGACAGTGGTGCTTTCTTGGCCGCGGCCCATGTGTTCGTAGAAGCGGTAATCTGCCACCAGCAGCAGCGGACAGGTGTTCTTCCTGTGGTCGTGATCTTCTCGTTTCACTCTGTGCTGGTGCTCTGCAAGAAAAAGCAGGGAGGACAGTTCAGTTTCAGGCTTCCATCAGAGCCGCTGTGATACAGACTGCTACAGCAAAACTTTCCAGCCAAAAGCCATCAGCATATACAACAAAGAAGAAGAAAAACTATGATGAACAGTGATAAATGAAGTATTTTTACTGCAAAAACACAAAATATTACCAAATATTTTCAGTCTAGTTTCTAATGCAGATATTTTAGTTTACTTGAAATAAGACAAAGATAACTTAAAAGTAACTTTTGAGCAAATTTAAAGCCTTGTTTTAAGTAATTAATTCCTCAGTATTGATGAAAAAGTAGATAAATTCACTTATAACATAGGAAAAATGTCTTGTTATAAATGAAATTGAACAAATTCTAATTCAATTCAAATTCAAAAATAATTTATTGATCCCAAAGGAAAATTAAACAACAAGTAGGTCTTTATCAATATTGTGTTTTGCAGTGTATGGATTGAATAAATAGGCTCACATAACAATAAAATGACTTTAAATATGTGAAAACAGTGTTACACAGAAAAAAACCACTTCTTGTGTTTAATGCTCATAAACACAAACCGTCACATTATCATCAAGCAATGTGACAACCAACAGATTTATTATAATCATCAGATAAAATAACTTTGTCACATTTAGCCAACTTTATTCTGCATTGAAGCTTTTGTTTTAAATATAAAAATGCTTTGAGGTGCAACAAAAGCTCCTCAAACAGCAGAGGAACAAAAGGACTCCATTCTGAGCGTTACATCACACACCTGCCTCCACATTATTCAGACAAGTGGGAGCGACCAGCTCCGGCCTCCGCAGCAAGCTGTGGGAGACCAGAGCTGACTCACTCTGCGCCGGGCTGCGGCGTCCTTATGAATCTTAATGCTTCCTCCACACGAACCCTCACCTCAGCTCAGCTCCTCTGTGGGCGATTTTCTACCAGATTACAGTGGAATGGTTTACATCTCCTCTGATACATAAACACACCGTCATGTGATTCTTACATAATAACTACTCCTCTGAAGCAGAAGCTTACCAATTTTTACAGGAGCCTTTAAACAAAACGTGAATATTTTGTTGGACCGCCTCTAGCTTTGATTACAGCATTCCTTTCAATCAGCTTCTGCAATGTAACAAGATTTATTTCCATCGTCTGTTGCATAAATTTTTTACAAAGACCTTTTGTGATGATGGTGACTTATATCAAGACATTTTTCCATGTTATAAGTGGCACTTTTTATTTATATTCAATAATTATTGACTTAAAACAAGCTGCATAATAAGAAATCTTGCAAGACTATAAGCTACTGCGATAAATTATAATATTGTTGCTTTAAGACTATTTTCAAGTAATACATTGGTAATGAAATAATAATGCAAGAAAACATTCTCAATGATCAATAAACTTTAAATTAGGGATGCAATGATTTACTTTTTCACTACCGACACCAATATCTAAGATTTGTTATCGGCCGATACGATCCGATACAGAAAAACATTGCTGAATTGACTTAAACACTTTTTTTTGTAAACACAGACATAAATGTACTGAATTACAAATTTATCTGATAACTCTGCACCAGGACATCAAGCTTAAATCAACCAATAACTTCACAATCTTGATCAAACGTGTAAAAACAGCTTTAATTTGTTGAGTCAGTGCGATTAGGAGTAAAACAGCCAATGAAAAACAAATAATGAAGAAACTGAAACTGACAAAATGAAACATGTAAAATAAACTGCAACGTCTTTCAAATGGTTCAGAAAGTGTAACTATGAATTCTAAACATAATGTAAAATAAATAATGAAGGACTCAGAAAACAACGTATAGAATTAGACTGAATAGATATCAATATCGGCACCGATACAGATATTAATATTGGATCTCTATGTTAAATTCTAATAAACATTTAACACAGGAACTGGAAGGAACTTAAATATGTAAAATAAATAAACAGAAATAATTATAAAGTCTCTGCAAATAAATCTGTTTTTAAAAAGGGTTTAATTGAGACCAAAGCGCCAGAGGAAATAAAGAAACGATAAATCATGTAAATGGAAATGATTGATCTCATTTTATTTTATCATGTAATTAATTCATTGTGACTGGCCTAATCTTGATGAAAAAATTACCTCTAAGTTACACTTAAAATAAGGCTAAATTAAGATATTTTCACAATAAACTAGTCGAAAATACTTGGTAAGATTTGGTGTTTTTGCAGTGAACTGTTATAATTCTTCAATTTGATTTTACCGAAACTCTAGATGATTCCTGAAGACGATGGTTCCCCAGTTTCAATTAAAGTTTTTCATAACTGGTTGGATAATTCTTAAAAGCTGATTTTATTTATTTATTTGAAATGTTTTTATTCATAAAACGTCATCTTCCAGAAACAGAAGAACTTTTTAGAGAATTAGTAAATAGACAATTTAATAAATTTAATTTTAATAAACCAACCAATCCCTAATTGCATAATACTTTAGACTGCTGCTAAATGAATCCTAATCTGATAAATATACAGTAATCTACTTCCACTTAAAGCAGGAATTAAATAATTTCTTCCTTTAGAAAGATTTTAAACATATTATTAGGCTGATTTATTTATGGATGTTCTCATAGTTTATCGTATTTAATCTCTTTTCACCGATTACTTGCTAACATGAGCAGCTTTAATCCATAATCTGAGCAAACTGGACAGCAGAACTCACCGTTTTGAAGAACCAGACGTTTGTGTTCTTCCTGTCTCCTGGCAGAATGAGGTAAAAGGTCGTCAGCCTCTGCGTGGATGTAGCCACAAACTTCAGGAGAAGCAATCCGGCTCAGGTTCTTGATGTCCTGCGATCGGTACACCAGTAATCTGCCGTCAACTGGGGAATTTGTGAACCTCCAAAGGGGCTGCAAAGGACAAAAAAGGAAAAGAAATGAATTAGAGATGTTTCCACTGCTGGGGCGTGCTGTGGTGGCGCAGGGGTTTAGCACGCCCCACGTTTGGAGGCCTTAGTCCTCGACGCGGACGTCGCGGGTTCGACTCCCAGTCCCAGCGACCTTTGCCACATGTCCTCCCCCTCTCCTTCCCCCCTTCCTGTCAGCCTACTGTCGCGGAAAAATGCGAGCCACTAGCGCCGCAAAAAAACTCTTCTGAGAAAAAAAAAGATAAAAAAAAAGAAAAAAAAAAGAGATGTTTCCACTGCTAAAAGAAAAAGTAAATATACCAGATTCTCATCTTGTATTTTCAAATAAACGTCAACAAATGACTGCAGACTTAAACTAATCAACATATTTATCTAAAAATATAATTTAAAGCTACTAAGACAATAATGCACAACATTTATAAAATGTAAGGCTACTGTTCAGACTTATTGCCTTATAGACGTTAAATAAATGTATCTTTAATAATCTCACTGAAAATGTTTATTTAAAAAATCCACTGCTTCTGCAGTTAATGTTTGTAACCAATTTTTAGAAATAGCACAAGCCTTTGTTTCTTCATTTCACTTCATAAGGTTGGACCAGACAGAGAAAAGTCTTGGGACTAACATTCATGTTTCAAATGTACATTTTTGAATTAACAAATATTTTAAATGTTTGTTTTTATGGATCTGACTTGCTATTTTGCACTACTATTAATCATTTTCTGTAGTTTGCTGTAAATTATATGCTGTTACTTGTTTTTCTTTATTTTTTTACCATCAACCTTCTGGCCAGGTTGATGGTGACTACAGATGAAAATTAATTAATAGAAGTTGAAACATTTCATACCTCTATGTTGTATTCTGCTTCATCCGTCAGGATATGAGCAGAAAACTCGTCTCCGTCAATGTGTGCTTGCACATGTGAGTTTTCCTCTCCTGGAAAGCAAATCGTGAATCTGAAATACCTCATGGACTATTTTAGTTTTAAATTAACTGTCAGGAATTAATCTGGGTAATTCTGCACGGAGGAAAAGTACGTTTTAATGAAAAGCGTCTCCATCAACTCACCAACAACATGTCCAGTGAAATAGTTCTGAAGCGAGACGTCGTATTTCTGCTCCTCCCCGTTTTTATCAACCAACACGGCTTTGAAGTCATCAGTAAAGAGGTCAGTGTTTGTGGTCAAGTAAAGTTTGAAATTTCTGAAGATAATAATAAAAAAGACAAAAAAAACTGTAGTAAGTTTAGTGTATGTGAGATTAAAGATACAGTTTCAAAGTACTGTCCTTAAAACTTAAAAACCTGAAGAGTTTTTCTTTTGCCATAGTGAAAGAGAAATAGAACAAAATAAATATAAAAGGCCTCAAATGTTTATTCAAATGCACCATGACTTATGTGACATGTTAACTATTGTTAAGTTGCCCCTCAAATCTACATATCTTTCTTTAGAAAATGACAAAGTTTCTTCAGGTGGATGAAAAGACACAAAGAAAGTAATCAGAATTTAGTACAGTTTTAAATAAAAAAAAGTATTTTTCTTTGCTTTGCAAAGCAAATTCAGCCATTGCCAAAATCCCAGACAGTCAGAATCAGAAAAGGAGTGCCAGCCATCACTATTAAAACTGCAACTTTAAAATTAAATATTTAAAAGGACATTTAATAATGAATAACTATAACTATTCATTATAGTTGATGAAACTATAATTATTTTTGTGCAACTCTGATGGGACAGGCCATTTCCTAAAAGATCAACACATTCAGAGAAGTAATTAAGCCAAAAATATACAAAATATATTAACATTTTGTATTTAAGATAAAAAAACAACATTTGTCTGTAAATATGTTCAACCCAAAACCCCTCAAGTTACAGATTTACCTTCACATAGTTCAAAACCTGATTAAAAAAATCTCTTATTAAGCATTTATTAATCCAAAAAATAATCAACAGATTATAAAATAGTATTGATTTTTGCTGCAGATGCATCCTTTGCTACAAATAATCAAGCGTTCACTAAAGTAATGTTATGTTATTGCATTTCAGGCAATATAATGTTTAGTAAGTGGTTAGCTACAGAATGTGCCAATTTTTTTTATCCGATTGATGTCAGAATAACTAATTACTAAAATAATCTTTAGCAGCAAACCTAATTCAAACTGAGGGACTTAAATCACCCAGAATTTCCCACTTTTTAAACCATTTACTGAAGATGCATCCTTTGCTACAAATAATAAAATAATCAAGCATCAAGAAATGAGTTTGGGTTTATTTGGAAATCCTTTTAATGCTTCTTCATGTGGAATAGTTAAACCCTTAAAAACTAAAGGCACCGATTACAAATAAGAGTGGAACATTTCTGATGATCTGAAAGAGGGCAGGTGTTGGTGCGAGGGAGTCAATCCTGTACCTCTGCAGGGCTCTGAAGCTAACCAGGCGCTCCAGGTTGGACTGGGTGTGGAGGTCCCTCTTTCTCACAGAGTGCAGCTGGAAGCCTGACACAGGCAGCACCTCGTAGTCCGACAGCATGGAGTCCAGGGCTTCTGGGATGTGTGAACAGAAAACAGCTGCTATGAAATAAATAGGGTAGCAGAGAGTATCACAGAGCTCCCGGTTCTGATCACAGAAAGATTGATTTAATATTTAAAACACATCTCAGAACTCGGCATTAAAGATGGTAAAACTATGTTTTATCTGTGTTTGATAACTGACAAACACAGATACCATTAAAAGAGTGGTTTGAAATTAGCTAACGGTAGCTAAAGCCACTGCTATATTTACCAAACTCCGGCTCATTTTCGTGATTATCCTCCGAGGTAATCCTTGATGTTATTACACCGCTCACCCAAAAAGAAGCAAAAAAGACTATTAATACGACGTTCATCATATTGAAGCAGGTATGTCACATTTATAAGTCGGAAATGGTGCTGTTTGAGTGTGAGGATAGCAGAGGAGCTATCCGGAAGTGCTCTCAGTGGAAAACATCCGCCCGAAAGAAATGGGTTCGCTCGTTCACGGTTCGCCGGACAGTGATGCGGCGGGAGATCACGAGCAGCGGCAGGGAGGAGTTTGTTCACGGAAATGCGATTGACGGTTGAAATTGATGGCTAATGAAAACTAAAAAAGATAGAGAAAATAAACTCTTGTATCATGTTATATAATTAGGTTTTCTATGAAATTTCTTTTTAAACTGAGCTACTTTGAATAACGTTTAAACTATATCCGTATTTATGGAGATACACCTGATATGAACTCAAATTGTCTTTAAATAGTTCTAAATCCAAAATAATATAAAAAACATTCAGACACTCCTGGATAACAGCTTTTGGATACCTTCTAACACTGAATCATCAACAGCCACTAAAGCAAGTTTAGATATTTTTCTGTCTTTTTTACTAATTACAGAAATGTTGGCTCCTTCAACGGCCTCTTAAATGTCAGTCTGACTGGATGGTTAGAAAGCTGCAGAGACACCGGAGTCAGGGATTTGATCCTTTCCCATTATGATTAAAGGAAGAAATGGTTTGAATTTCCTCCCTTATTTCTGCTCTGTGGTTCAGCTCTGCAGCCATGAAGCCTATTTTTCCAGCTCCTTGTTGCCATGGTGACGCATCATGACAACAGTCCAAAAAACAAAAGAGCAAAAATACCTTTAGCCGCACAGCATCTAAAACCAAATGGGAATATTCGACGAAAAAAAACAATGTCTTAACTAAAATGAATGAACAAGTCTACAAAAGAAGAGTAAAAGTTGTAATATGCCTATTTTTGTAATTTTATTTTTTAAATGTTAGTGTAGCCCTAATATTCTGTCATACTCTGCATAAAAACAAAATGACTTCCATCTTAAAAGTCCTTTAATGCTGCAATGAAATATGTAAAAAAATAAATAAATAAAAATAAAGCAGTGCTTTTGTGCTTTTAAATAAAAGACAAATCCTACATCCACAAGTATAAGTGAAGAACGAACATTGACGTGGCTTATAAAATGTTTTATTCATGTTAACATAGTGGATGCATCAGGATTCAACAGTTCCACGAGGCGTTTAAGGACTACCAACTGAATTCATTAGAAAACAAAAAAGTGGTCCAATTCTCAACAGAAAAAAAACAAAACAAAACAAAACATGGTACATCACCAAACAGACCAACAAATATCACTTCTGTAGAGTGGCTAAAAATAAATTTGTTCCCATTCCAGTGTAAAATTTCAAGAGAAGAGCAGGAGCAGGAATGGCTTCTCTCCACTGACAAACTAATTGGCATCAGTAAGTTCACCCTAAAGAGACGTCAGTGAACGCATCACTGGGATCAGAACTGGCAGGGAGTGAACGTTCAAACCACTGGGCAGTACTTGGCTGTGTTCAAACATCTTCAGCCAGCAAGTGAAAGTGCACCGGCTTTTCCCTGAAGAATAAAAAATTACATTTAGTTCAAATTAAACCCAGAGCAAAAGTAACAGTACCACGTAATCTGGTAGAAAAACTGCAAAACGATGCAATGAGATGATCAAGTTTTCAACTTTCCAGGGATTGGGGTCTCATAAATCAGATTCCTATCTACTTTTCTACAGCTGAACCTGCACAAGATGGGAAGGCCGAGAGAAAAACTACAGGAATGGAAGGAAGCCTCCAAATCCGATCTGTTGAAAGACTTTATTTTGGTTGTTTAAGATCATTTTTCAGCAATGGAATGTAGCAGTGGAGTGTTATGGAGCATATAATGAGGAAAGTTGATTTACTCGTAAATTTTTTTTAAAATAATTTCTGTCGTTTTCCCAACAGTTGGGGCATGCATGCTCTAGTTCTCCGTCTCGCCGGCTTCTCCTTCTCCAGCGTTGCCCTCTTCAGGAGCGTTATCCGATGTCCATAGCTGTGGAGACGCAAAACATATCTGATCAAAAAACTAAACAGGAGAACAGAAAGTGTTTTATTTTTGAATTTCAAATGCAATCGTGTGTTTTCAGGATTTCAGGGGTTGTTGAACTGCAAAAACACTAGTCTAGTTTCTTAGTACACTTGAAATGAGAAACTTTACTTATTTGAAATAGGAAAACTAACTTACAAGTAACTTTTCAGCTTGTTTTAAGCTAATAATTTCTTAATATTGATGTAAAAGTACAAATTCCACTAGAAAAACAAGAAAATTGTTCAAAATTAAACAAATCTTCCAGTGGAACTATTACTTAAAAAAAATAAATAAATAAATCAATAATAAGGAATTATTGACTTAAAACAAGCTCATACATTTTGCTAAAAAGTTACCTGTTAGTAACAAAAGTTAGTTTTGTTGATATAAGTCAAGTTTTGTCTTAGTATCTAGAGGAAATATAACTGCAGTAGAAACTAGACCAAAAATACTTGGTAAGATTTGGTGGTTTTGCAGCGAGTTGCTATAGAAAACCAACCAACGGTCTTCCAGTGAACGGTTTCCTAACCAGTGATGACTGGCAGATAAAAACAGTGAATTAAAGCACGAGGAAATAAAAAGATGGAAGTGAAACCGGAAGGAAAACTTCACATGTGACTTTAATAAAAGCAGATACTGCTGTATGTTACTTATTTAACTAATAAGTCCCAAATAACTCAAAATAAATTGGAATATCATTGAAAAGTTAATGTCAGTCACTTAACTCAAAAGGTGAAACTCATAATTTAAGAGTTATCTTTATTATTTTTTATAATGATGGCCACAAAATGGTAATTGTTAAATACATTTCTGCATCCAATCATATTGATAGAGGGTTTAGTGGAAGGAAAAAAAAAATCTAGCACATAGACATATCCAGGATATAATACAAATCTTTTCTTGAGTCGAGTATTTTTTATTTTTTTTTAGAAACCAATGTCCCAAAGTTTGGGAGGCTCATAACCCAAGTCACTTCAGGTGCAGAGTGAAGTTTTCACAATCAGAAAAAAAAAAAGTCAGAAATTTTTATTCATTTATTTTTTCAGTGGAATAATCCTCTTCCAGATGGTTATCTTAAGATGTATCCAAATTAACAGATAAAACACTTGGAACCTGGCTCTCTAAAATATCATTTTCCATTTTTACTGGAATTATTTAGTGAGATGCCCCTGTTTAAGACGCCTGTGTCGAGATATTAGGGTCACTGTACATAGTCAAATTTGGCTTTTCAAAAGAGAAGAAATTTCTGTTTTTTCTAGAATTTTTTTTTTTTTAGATTAATGTCAAAATTAAGTTTCCGCAAGCAAATTTCCTACTTTTAAAACTCAGACATTTCTTGTCTTTTTCTAAAAAATCTCTATGATTAATCTCAAAATTACTAAGTTTCAACTAGCAAATTTTCAACTTTTCAAACTCAGAATTTTCCTTGTTTTTTCTAGAAAATTTCTTAGATTAATCTCTAAATTTCTATATTTTTTGGCCGTTCTAAACACCTCAATGTAATTAAATGGTAGGATAGCAGTTCCTTTGAAAGCAGAGCTTACTGTCAGGTTGTCTCTGAGCAGCTGCATGATGAGGGTGCTGTCCTTGTAGGACTCTTCATGAAGCTGGTCCAGCTCTGCAATAGCGTCATCAAACGCCTGGAAAAGAAAAGATGCATGTTCAAGAGTTTCCATCTGACGTAGCGGAAAGACAGCGGCGGCGGCGTTCGGGAAGCGTGCCGACCTTCTTGGCCAGCTCGCAGGCCTTTTCTGGGGAGTTCAGGATCTCGTAGAAGAAGACGGAGAAGTTGAGGGCCAGTCCCAGGCGGATGGGGTGTGTGGGCTCCATCTCAGTCTTGCTGATGTCAAACGCAGACTGGTACGCTTGCTGTGAGTTTTCAATAGTTTCTAAAACAAACCAAGAAGATTAAAAACATTGACTGTTATGTAACTTGGTAAATAACTTTTTAGAAGCAGATTAAAATAAAACGGATTACTGAAATTAAAGAAATTTTGTGGTCTTACTCGATTTGTTGTCTCCAGAGGCAACTTCTGCCAGGTATCTGTAGTAGTCTCCCTTCATCTTTAGATAGAAGACTTTGCTCTCTGGGTTTTTGGAGTTGGTGATTAAATAATTATCCAGCAGTTTCTGCAAGAAAGATAGAAAGATTTTAATATCAAATTGTACAGCGGTAATACTGGGAGCCAACTAATGTTAGTAAAATTATACAAAAGCTATAGATTAGCATCACTTAATCGATGACAAAAATTAAGTTATGATGTGGAAGATTAAACACAAAGCTTTGCAGTAAAGATTAAACCACTGGCTTGATCAGACTTATACGATTTATATTCTTTAGAAAACAAAATGAGGGGAAAAAGGCAAGAAAAATAAAGATGTTTTACTAATTTAAACCTATAAAATGATAAAATTCAATAATATTTCAGACTGCGTAGGAATCCAGAGAAAGTTTTAGAAAACTGTCAAATTGAAAGTATTTGTGGGAACATTTTATTCCATTTTTACCTGCTCAACAGTAAATTAAACACATAACATTTCAACAAAACAAGCAATCTGTAAATAATTATCGATGCAAAACATAAAAAAGTCTCGATTCGATGATTGGGTACTACAAAAAAATGCTGAATCTGCAAAAGCAAAAGTTGTACCGCAGCTTTAAGAGACGCCTTGACAGCAGCTAATGTAAATCTAAAGGCTTTAAATAGTAAAATATGCTGTTTTGGTACAAAATCGCAAATCACATGAGGACTAAATCACTTCCTGAAATGACGTCATTTATGCAAGCGTTTCCTTGAACATGCAGGATCAGCTGACCAGTGAAACTGTATCTAACACAAATAACTTCAACAAAACCGAAAAATCAGTTGAGTTGGGCAGATCAAACAGCCGAGATACAAAATATGACAACACAGAGTAAATTTTATCCTTTTTTACTGTTTTAGAAATTTAAAATTATTTAAAAAAGGATTTTCAAGCATTGATGAGAACAAAGAGGGAGGCAATAACTTTAGGTAGAGTTTATATAAAACAAGGACATTTCAGTTTAACTATGCAGTTACTAAAAACTTTTTCAACACCAACTTAACAGTACATTTGTTATTAGGTCAGCTGCAGCATGGCGTTAGCGTGATATGCAACACTAGACATACAACTCATGTTAATGTCTTGGTATGTTTGGTATGCAGCTGTGCATGTGAAGAAAGCCAGGCTGCATTGCGGAGCAGTTTGACGCTGCTGCTTCACAGCAGGAAGGTCTTTGGTTCAAGTCCAAGTCAGAGCGTTTCTGAGAGCGTTTCAGAGTCACGACCAGTCAAGTGTAGGGAGTCTCCAGGTTTCACAATAATCCAAATTCCCCCCAAACTCTTAATTGTTGTTTTCCAAACTATTTGTGTCTCTACACTGTTCCACCTTGAACTTTGGCCCCTTTATTGGATGCCATGGTTCAACTTTAGAAAGGTTAGGGTCAAATAATACAAAAATTTAATTGCAACATGCTGGTTTTTTATAATATAGGTTAAAATCTTTTAATAAAAAGGGAAGGCAGCATTTAAGTGTGAACATAATTGCCGGTTGCTTGCTTTTGAATGTACAAAACTACATAGTGCTGCCAAAAAATTTATATAAAGGCCATGCATTTAAATTTTGATCAACTTAAGACTTTTTAAGGATGAGTGGACGCCCTGATTTATCACATAATCATAAATCTTAATTTTTGTAAGCATCTTTAACTCAATTAAGAAATTTTGAACAGGAGATCTTTAGATATACACAGAATTTCTGTCACGCACCTTTATTTTCCTCACTCTCCATATGTATGAAAATACTAAATAAATCACTTAGAAAGTACAACTGTAATAATCAATAGGCTGCATTATTTTAGCAGGAAAAATGGCATTCTTTTTGCTTTTTGTTGTGCATTTCTTCTGGATCCCCGTGACTTTACAATGACTAGGTTTGAATGTTTACACTTTATAGTAGCACTAATTTACTCATCAAAAAATTTAATAGAAATTAAGTTTGAAGCTGATGTAGATAATTCCATAATTAGAGATCAAGTTATAGTTAACTAAAACTAATGAAAACTGAAACAGAGAAAACATTTTTGTTTAATAACCAGAACTATATTGTGAGTTTATAAAATTAACAAAAACATAGAGAAAGTTGGGAAAAAACTCCAGTCAGTTGGTTGGTTTCGAAAATAGTATCACCAAATCGACACATGTATAATCAAAATACTGTGACATTTTTGAATTATTCACCTGGATAAAAAAAACAACAACTAATAAAAACTAAACAATACTAAACAAATAAATAAAAACTAGCAAACACACTCTGAAAACTAAATCTAACTGAATTAGTTACAAAAGAAGTCAATACAACTATAACCCTGATAGAGACCAAATCACCTCTGCAACATCTGGCTGCAGGAAATCAACACAGACGGGGAGAACCAGCAGTTTCTCCAACTGAGGGTTGCCTGTGACAACCGACACACCCTCTTCTTCTCAACCAACACACACACACACACACACACACACACACACACACACACACACACACACACACACACACACACACACACACACAAACACACACACACACACATACATAGGATGAGCTGAGTCACAGGCAGCCCAGACAACATTCTCAGGTGTTGCTTGACGATAACTGGACCAAACAGCTTTTCTGGGTTTTCCCAAAATCCAGATTATCCTTATCATACAGATTTACTCAGACTGAGACTCAGCAGGCAGAGGTGGGTAAAGTATTCAAAAATTGTACTCAAGTAAAAGTAGCTCTACTTCAACATATTTTTACTCAAGTAAAAGTAAAAAGTAGCCATCCAAGAAATTACTCAAGTAAAGGTAAAAGAAAGTATTTGGTAAAAAGTCTAATCAAGCACTTAGTAACTGATCAAATTATCAATCATTTCATATTTAAAAATTGTATAAATCAGACAGACCAAAATATAAACTTAGATGGAAATTTTGGTATTTTAAGGACCAATCGTTTAAGTAACAAAATCAGGCAAAAGAAAATGTTTCCAAATCAGTTTTCACTGGAAAACTTATAAAACTTTAAGCAAAATTGCAGGTGTGTGTCTGTGTCTGGTGAATTTTTTGGTTAAAACATGTTTATTTTTCATTCAGTGGGAAGAAAATCCAGAAATTTTACTCAAGTAAAAAGTAGCTAATAAATAACTCAAAGAAAGAGTAAAAAAGTATTTGGTAAAAAGTCTAATCAAGCACTGAGTAACTGATCAAATTATCAATCATTTCATATTTAAAAATTACCTAAATCAGATAAACCAAAATATAACGTTAAGTGCAAATTATGGCATTTTAAGGACCAAAATGATCATTCATATAAGTAACAAATGAGAATAAAAAATTCCTTCAATAAAAAATTTAACAAAAGCTGCAGGTGTGTGTCTGTGTCTGATGAATTTGTGATTAAAACACAGAAATTTCACTCAAGGAAGAGTAGAAATACTTCATAATAAAATGACTCAAATAAAAGTAAAAAGTACAGCATAGTAAAAATACTCATAAAAGTTTTTGGGGGGTTTTTCCCCAAAAAAGTTACTTACTAGAGTAACTCTGACAGAAGGAATAATATAAAGTCTGGGCTTTTTAAATCCAGCCAGAAGTGAAAATGCATCATCTTGTGATCCATTAAAGCTAAATCTTGAAATGAAGGTTTCAGGAGGGCGTTGAATTGGTGCGACGTACGAAACTCCTCTGACTCATTTCTACATGCGAATTCTTGCAATGGGGCAACCACAAGAGGCTTCTGTCTGTCAGATGGGGCCCTGAGTGTCTTGCACTTCCTGTGTGTGTGCTCAATTCACTCTCAGTCTATTCAGACACACCTTGCTGACTCGGTACCACAACCTATTGTCAGTTCACACCCAAAAAAAAAAAAAAAAAAAAAAAGGTTCATTGTTCTAAATCCAGATTCCCAACAGGCAGGAACGGCAGAGGGAAGGACTCTGTAGTGCTTCCTTATCCTGTCCGGATTCACACACTTTATTTATACAACAGGGGAAAAGTCACAGGAAACACACTCAATACTATTTAACTTTAAAAACAGGACTCCATTACTAGGATGGTAATTGTTTATGGTTTTCAGAAGGACACGAAAAATGAGCTACAGGTTAATCGATATAGATTGTATGTTTAACCCAACAAAAATAAGGAAATTACAAGATTATGTTTTAAAGCAAATGCTTTTCTAGAACTGAGTGTCAGCACGTTGGAGTAGCTCTGCACTTTCATTGAGATTTTTTCTTCTTCATAACTTTCTGAGGGCAAAATTGCTATTTTTTGGACAACAACTGTGATTTTTGGCAATATTTTTCATACTTTCATACATTTTTATGATGCGTAACTATAGCAACAGGGTGGTTTACAACAGGGAGAAGCTGATTAAGATTGGAGAATTGATTTAATTTTACTTTGGGATAAATAAAAGTATTTTTGAATTTGAACCTTTAAATAATTTTAAATAAACTAAAAAAAGTGGATTAGTTTTGGTTTCTGCCTCTTTAAACTGAAAACTTTGGGAGTTTTTAGCAATTAATCCGATTTCGGCCAATATTTGTACATCTTATGATACAAGGAAGAGTCATATTTTACTGTAAGAATAAGGGAGGTAGATAAACCGGCCTTTTCTGATTCATCTTCATCTGATGATCTTCTGTTTTAAATATGTATAATATTACGTATCTGATGACTCTTATAGCCCTCACACACTTAATGTACTGATTAAGTTCAGCATTTGTTCAGTAAAGATTAACATTTATAAAGTATATTCTTCTACTCTTTACCATTTTATTCTAAATTATATTCATTTTATTCTAAATTATATTCAATCATGTACTCAGCGGTATCTATAATAAACTGTATGCATAAAGTACAAGTTGATTTCAGTTGATTTTAATATAATCAATAGGTTATTTACAAAATTCAAAGAACGTTAAACTCTGATATACATATATATTTTATGTTTCAAGTCTATTTATGCTGAGTTAGTTTTATGAAAACCCGAAATACAATTTCTAAAAGTTTTGAATATTGTATAGATCTAGATTTATATAAGCTCCAGATGTCTGCTATATTCTCCATGCTGGTGCAAACAATATTGTTGAATTTAAATTTAAAAATGGTTTATTGATCTCAAAGGGAAATTGGGTGGTGTAAGTCATTTTATCCTAGATTGAAAAAACAAACAAAAAAAACAAAAAACTGGTGATGCTGACAACTGTATTCAAGAAGCTGTCAGTATTACAGTGAATATGAAGAAGCTTCTGACTGAAGAAACTCTGTTGTTGCCCAGAAAATAATATGGAGAATCACATGTCTTTTTCCATTAGTCTTATTTAAATTTTCTGAGATACTTAAAGCTGCAGAATGTAACTTTTACTTAAAATGTTTTATTTATTTATTTTTTTACATATTTATTAAAACTGTCACCATTTTGTGATAGTTTGAGACAGATAATCTGTGAAAAGATACATCTCCTCCACCTCCTTCCTGCGCTGTTATTGCCATCTGGAGGAATGCACCACTCCCAATCATAAACAACCAATCACAGCCAGGAGGAGGGTCTTAGCGCTGTCAATCAATCTTACTGTACTCGCTGTTCAATATACTATTGGTGGAGAAATAACTCACAGTTAGACTAAAACCGTTTATCGGTGGCAATGCTAACTAGCCTAGCATTCTCGACAAACTGCCCTATCAGGAAGAAATGAGCAGTCGCATGTGAGAGTGATTGACAGCACTAAGACCCGCCTCTAGCTCTGATAGGTTGGTTCGTACAAGCACTGGGGGAAGGCAGTGGAGCTTGATTTTTTTCATAGATTATCTACCTTACTGTCAAGACATAGTGACAATTTCAACATATATATATATATATATATATATATATATATATTTATCTATATATATATATATATATATATATATATAAATATAAAAAATTGTAATAAAAAAGTTATACTGTTGCTTTAAGGTTTTGTTTCCATTAGCAGTAACTGTATAAAGGTTTTAAACATATCTCTGTGTTTAATAAAAATCGTATCTGCCATCATTGGTGGCTTTGCTAACTAGCCTAGCATTCACAGCAGGCGGTCCTATCAGGAAGAAATGAGCAAGTGCACATGAGGATGATTGACAGCGCTAAGATCCGCCTCCTAGCTCTAACAGGTTTGCTTCTAGTGAGCACTGGGAGCACTGAGAGAAGCCAGAGGAGATTGATTTTATTCACAGATCATCTGTTACATACCATACTGTCAAGACATAGTGACAGTTTCTATAAATATGTAAAAAAAAAATATATATATATATATATATTTAAAATTATACTGTAGCTTTAAGGTTAGGCTTCAATTAGCAGCAACCATAAAATATAAAGGTTTTAGACATATTTCTGTGTTTAAAGAAAATAAAGATTTTTTCCCCCCTTGCTAAATCACTAATATAAATGTACTTTTGAAATCTACCAAGACCATATATATAAAGGACTTTCAGGACAGGTGGGTTTCGGGTAAGCAGCACATTTTGCAGCACTCACCAAAACATTGTTGCAAATGTCTTCCAGCTCCTTCTCCACCTTTTCCCGGTACTCCTTGACCATCTGCTGCTTCTTCTCGCTGCTTTCGGTCTTCAGGCCGATGCTGGACATCACCCTCCAGGCGGACCGCCGCGCCCCGACCACGTTTTTGTAAGCGACAGAGAGCAGGTTCCTTTCCTCATTTGACAGCTCGCCTCCCATCTCCGTCACCTCCCTCATGCAGTCTGCCATGTCGTCATAGCGCTCAGCCTGCTCCGCCAGCTTGGCCTTCTGGATCAGATCCGTCCTGTCCATTACTTTATGTTCAGATGGGTTTTCTAAGGTGAAGAAATCCCGGTGTCGCTGACAGTCAGTGGAGGTGGACGAGGAATTATTCTACACAAGCTGTAAATGAAATTTAATCATCTTAAAGAGTGATCATTTTAAAAAAGAATCATGTTATGTAAAATTAAAACGCATATCTATTATGTAAAGGCCATAAATAAATAAATAAACAAATAAATAAATAAATAAATCCATTTGGTTTAGCTTCACTTTAATCATAATCACCACAATAAAATATTAGATTATTCATGTGTATATAAATCAGTGTGCTAACTGACAGCATCAGCACTATAAGCAGCAGCTAAATCTGTCTGCGGCGGCTAACGTTAGCTCCGTCAGCCACTCCTTTCCTTTTTAAATATCATGTCAGCTGCTCGTTAATTAAATCTCTGAACAGACCAATACTTTATTAGCTCTACGGTACGCTAATAAATGAGGATAAAACATATAATACGCGTTGTTTCTCACCGTATCGAGTCCAAATTCGCTCCCCGAACTGATCCGAACTGAAGGATTGGTCAAACGAGCACAAAACCGTAGTAGCCAAAAAAAAAAGCCCCGAACTGATTGTGCTAAAAAAGAAGGAGGCTCATCTGGATTCCAATCCTCCAATCAGAAAGCGGGGTTTGGTTTGATTGACAGAGACAGTTGTTGATTTGAGCCAATCGTTCTTTAGCGCGGGGGAAGTAGGCGGGTCTTGGTTTGTAGGTGGAATCATGAGCGGAGCATAGATATTGAAGACCAGACAGTGCTTTGGCTTCGTAGAAATTGTATGTCAGAGCGCCCGCCATGTTGTGAGTGGTAAAGTTATCAACGCAAACCTTTAAGTCTTCCTGGGAATTTGGGTTTTTGGATAAACTTAACACTTAACTTACTTACCTTCCCGCTAGAGATAAGTGGCATGTTTTTGGGGTTTTCTTTTTTGGGAGTTGCACTGTAAACATTGATATCATCGTGAAAAACTTGCAGTAGTGCTTTATAACAGCCAGATGCCGAAAGTTTAATTGAAAAAAGCAGTGGGACATTCACTGTTTGCTCTTCTTTTTAAATTAAACCGTTTGTTTATTTATTTGTTGGTCGTTGATACAATTCTATGGACCAAACATTAAAAGAAATTCAAGTTGTCTGTATTATATATTTCTGTCATTAGGGTTCCTTGTGGTTTTCTAGAATTGTAATATATTAAAGAGCACACAAAAATGACTACATGTACCTTTAAATCATTTGTAATAAACTCAAAACAGTAGATTGGTGTACATGGTGTTAGTTGATGCCCCTTTCAATTGAAAATAGTGGGAATTCATAGCGATATAAACCAGTCAAGGGAAAATTAGCTCAGTTCCTGTCTCTGGCCAATATTTATACATCTTATGATCCTAAGAAGAGCCATATTTAATTTTACGTGGAGAACACTGGAGGTACATAAACCTTTCCTGGCTCATCTCCTGATGCTCTTTTGAGTATAAAAAATGTTTATGTTATATACCTGATTAATTTTATTGTAGGAACAAGCTCAGTATGCTGATTAAGTTCAGGACATGTTATTTACCAGTAAAGATTGGGCTTTATGAAGCAAATTGTACTCCTCTATACCATTTGGTCCATCTATGAAGCTGAGGGACTGAGACAAATTGAATATCTGCAAATAATAAGACTTCAAACATAAAACCGTGTGTTTAGAGTGAATTTAAATGACCTTTAAAAACATTTAAACACTTAACTTAATTCAGTTAGTTGGTAATTTGTCAAGGTAAGTAAAATAAAATATAATAACAATAAATTATATTATATAATTAAAAAATCATAATTACTTGAAGTACTGGCTTAAAAATACCAGCATGAAATTAATGCATAGAACATGTTTAAGTAGTGAATTGGATTACTGTAATAAATCAACTTTTCAAGCAATGTTCTTTCTAATGTATTGAAAATGGCTCCGTACTGACGGTCATGCGGCGTCCCTTACTGCGGCGTCTATTTTTCAAATGTCTATGAACCGCAACTCTGCAGAGAACGAGGACCGCGGGGTTTCCTCCAATCAGAGCGACGTATGGAGACGTCATCGTATTGCCATGGAGAGCCTCTTCCCTGCTCAAACACGCTGCAATAAATGGATATCAGAGTAGAAAATGACACGTCAACGCCTCCTCCATATTAAGAGTGGAGCGTTTAAAAACCTGTGCCAGAAATCAAGACTTCCCGCATAAAAAAAAACACTCTTATGCAATGTGATGTTACAGTATAATGTACAATTCTGTATTATTTTGTTGGTTAAACTAATAAAACTGTGCTTTAGAAAAATCTGGAAAAGTGACATTTTGTTTTATTTTGGTGTATATGAAAATATTGCTGTTTGTTGGTAACAAACCTATAAGTTCCTGTGTTTACAGTGGAACACATCACCTCTGAAGATAACCGGTTGAACTCTTGTTTTGTCTTGGGGTTATCAGAGTAAATGGGTTTAATTCAAAACCACACCACACTTTTCAGATTTAAATTTTGGCAAGCCAAGTGTTTGCAACGAGAACGCCCTGACGCCTCTCTGCCTCCCTCTTGTGGCGGTCCTGTATAACGCGCCTCTCCTACGTACCGAACGAGCCTCTCTGACGTCACTTCCCTCGCGCGGGATTATGCTAAAATTGCTGCTATCCAGCTGACAGGCGAGAACAATCCCGAACCCCAAAACAGCTTTTCGGTGCCAGCAGGGAACCCGGAGCTGTTCGGGAGTTTCTGATCGATCTTCTCACTGATGAAGCGCGTCTCCATTGCTCCTCGATGAAGGAGGCAGCTCGCTGTTGACATCGGATGTTTGTTGTTAGCTAGACTTTTACTGCTTTTTGTTTATTTTATTACTATTTTTTTTTCGGTGGAAGTTGTCCTCTGGTATGCGCCTGTCCCTCCATGCTCGGCCTGCCCTCTGCCTCCAGGAGCCATGAAGCTGCAGTGCGATGTGGAGGTGGTGAACCGGATGCTTCCGTCGTTCGGGATGAAAAGTAGGGGAAAGGGCGTGAGAGCCGTGGTCTCCATCGGGAAGCATTTGGACAAGTCGAGTCAGCGCAGTAACATCTACATGATGATCTGCACGGCCAAAGACAGAACTGGGTCCAAATATAAGGTCAGTGAGTTGTTCCTGTCGCAGGGTACAGAGTGTTCAGACAGTCCTTTGATTCCAATTGCTAAAACTTTCCAGCATTTGTGGCATCGCTAACATCCCATGATGGAATATTTCAAATATTCTTCAGTTGAAATCAGGTTGTTTATCACAATCTGACATGAAATGACAAAACCTTTCCTGTTTTAAGTCGGTCAGTAAAAAAATATCTGTACGTACGTGTTTGCATTTACCGTATCGTTTATTATCGTGATAAATTTCTTATAAGAATTGTGATTTATTATTGTCAGGATAAATTCCAATTGAGGTACAAAGTCCCCCAAAGCTGTCTCTGTTGTCCAGATTATTACATTTACTGTTTTCTCCACTGTATGTTCAATGAGAGTATCAATAAATATCAGTAAATGTGCAGTTACTGTTTTAAAAGTCACTTCTTTTTGCCAAACTCTGCCAGTTACTTTAACTTTAAAGCTTTTTGTATCCATTGGAAGGTTATTTTCCCTTCTAATGGAAAATGTTGCATATTCTACAATTGAAATCAAATATTTGCATACCTTGCATATAAAAAAAGAGTTTATTCACCACAATCTAACGTTAAATAAGACAAAACTTATCCTGTTTTAAGCCAGGTAAGACTATCAAACCTATTTGTATGTAGTTGTGGGGAGCTGTGGTTTATTACTGTTTTCTATTTTGTTGGACACATTTTTACTGTTCTTGACATGTGCAGATCAAAATCATTTCAAGGTCCACTAATTGCCCCTGGGCCACACGTTTTACACCCTTGATTAATTATTAATATTCCAAATTGTATAACTAGGATTTAAATGTTATAATCTTTATCTATGGCTCCTTACATCCCAGAGCTAATGATTGAAATGGGCAAAACATGTCTTAATTTGTTTGTTGACTTAAGTTCAACACTTGTCTGGTCTTGTTCAAGGAGGGATTCACTGTTGATGTAATTATGATGCTTTGCTCTGTTGTCTGTCATACGGATGTTTTGCAATTTCTCTTCCAGCTGAGAGACAACATAGAGAAGTTCTTCACTTGGTTTGTGGAGGAGGGCAAAGCAACTGTGAGGCTAAAGGAACCAGCTATTGACATTTGTCTGAGCAAGGTATGACTCTAACAGTTTGAGGAAGAAAGTGTTTCTTGTGACAATCTTTTTTTTTTTTTTCCTATTTTTACCCTGGAATAAGGCTTTTCTATTTTCTATGCATCATAATGACTGTCCAAAAGTAAAAAAGAAAGGGCAAAACTTTTTTCTATGTGCACAGCATCCAAAACCAGAGAGAATAATTGTCCCAACATGCAACACCTCAAAAAATTATGAACAAAAGTGTCCAGCATAAAAAGTCTTCAAAAAGAACAAATCAGATAAATAATCAGTATTACAAATTTGGCTTCCGGTGAGAGAAAGATGCACCAATCATGGGCCAGAGAAGTGGACCTACTTTCCCTTAATCCACTCTCAAGCTAAAATGTCTCACTTTTATTCAAAATTATTAAAGGCATCAAACTAAAATTTGCTGCCATTAGCAGTCTGTAAACACATCAACCAACAGCATGTGCTCCAAACCTTGTTTTGAGTTTAGTAAATGGGGGTTAATCCTTAATGTTCTGCTAAATTCAGAACTCTTGCAAGGAACCTGACGGACGGACATTTTTCGTTTTGTATGGATAATAATCCTGGTAAAGAATAAACTCCAATCGAGGCTAGGCCTCAGAGAAAAATGGAGAACTATATTTGTAAGCTGTAATATCCAGACCACAGTGCAGTTTTTCCTTCATGTGTTTTTTGGAGGCTTCTATGCCTTTAAAGAAAAAAAGGATTTACACATCTGCCAGAAAATCTCTGAAATTTTCTGGAAAAACAAAAACATTTCTGAGTTTAAAAAGTCAAACATTTGTGAGAAAAAACTCAAAATATTGTAGATTATCTCAAATTTTCTAGAAAAAATTGCTAGAGAAAACTCTGAAAATTTGTAGAAAAACTTGAAAATTCCAGAGTTTCAAAAGTTACAAAAGTTCTACTTTTGAAACTCAGAAATGTCTTTTTTTCGGAAAATTTCAGAGATTAATCTTAAAATTTGAGTTTTTTCTCACAAAAACAAGGAAATTTCAAACTCTGAAATTTCCTTGTTTTTTTTCTAGAAAATTTCAGAGATTTTTTGGTGGAAATTTAGTCTTTTTTTTCCTATCTACAATCGCCATCATACTTAGTAAAAATGTTAAGAATGATCTTCTGTCATACGTTCCCTACTTTATTCCCAGCAGCATGGAGCTAATACGGTTCATTTTAAAAGAACTGTGTCAGGATATAACCAACAAAATCAGGCCACTTATTTTAAGGAATTCGGTCAAACACAACCAACATCACAAGATTACATCCGTCTGCTTTATGTGTCATCTGGCCCATATCCTGACACACCTGTATCTTGTTCATATTTTATTTCAGGCCGATGCAAACAGTTTGAAGAACTTCCTGTCAGCAGCGCGTTTGGCCCACCGGGGGAGCGACACAAGCAGCCTTCCTCTGTCCACGCTTACTCCGGTTCGAGCCAGAGATGTGGAGCAGCCGAAGAAAAAGCTCTCAGTCATGTCCAAGAAGGATTACCCGCTCACCTCCAACTTCCCGTATTCTCTGGAGCAGCTGCAGGTGTCCTACTGCAAACTGTCCCGGGTGGACATGCGCATGCTGTCCCTCAAAGGTGCATCTGTCATTTGTTACCTGAAGCTCATTTTTGTTTTAAATCATTTTCATTGCCGGCCACACCAAGATCACGAATACCCACTAACTTACTGGTTGTGGACAAATTTCTTAATTAAAACTAACTAATAAACTTTTAATACTAAAGCTTTCTCTGTATTCGGTGAATATGTCTTAAAATTTAAAAATATTCAACATCTTTTCATATGGATGTTCAATATTATACAAATACCTAAATGTGTAAATTCGGAAAGCATTATTTATAGTTGAAACCAGATATGTAAAGATAATAAAAAGACACATAAATATTTTTTTTCTTACTATCTGAAGTTAAATCAGATCAAACTTTTGGCTTTAGGTCAGTTAGAATTACTAAAATTAATACTATTTGTTAAATGACAGAAAACTTTGCAAGAACATTTTTTATTAAATTTTTTCAATATCTATTAATCCGAATGGCTAAATAACTTATTGATCTGTGTATTGAAATGAAGGTTGATAAACTTTGAATTTTAATGAAATAATGATTTTATGTTAAATTAGTGTTTTGTTCTCACACAAGTCATCCTTATAGGGTGTGTGAGATTTTTCAACAGAAAATGTGGTTATATTTTAGTTTTTTTTGCAGTTGAATGTAGAATACTATCAGAAGATGTTACCAATAACACTAATAAATGATGCTGTATAATAGTGAATTGAAGTTGTCGTTTTTTAGTACTTTTTTTTTATCTTCAAGCAGTGGTGTTGGAAAAATACCTGTGAAAGTGGTTAAATTTTACTGTATGGTCTTAATGAAAAGTATATTGAATACCTGCTTAAATGTTGTTTTCAAAAAGTACTTTTAATTTGACAAACAGGCTTCATCTGAACCCATATTCTAATTTACTGAATATGTCTTTAGCTCTCCGCAGGCTGGATCTGAGCAACAACCACATCAAGAAGCTCCCCGCCACCATCGGCGACCTCGGCTGCCTCTCTGAACTCATCCTCCACAACAACCACCTGGAGGCCTTTAGCGAAGCCTTGTGCTTGTCCACGCTGCAGCAGACCCTCCAGGTGCTGGACCTCAGCCAGAACCGGCTGCAGTCCCTCCCCTCCCGGTTCTGTCAGCTCAGAGAACTGATGAACCTCAAGCTGGATGACAATAAACTCGCGGGTTTGCCGCTCCAAATCGGCCGGCTCTCGAAGCTGAGGTTCATGTCCGCTGCTCACAACCAGCTGACGGTTCTGCCCGCAGACTTCTTTAAGCTGAGTCTGGAGAACTTGGATCTGTTTGGGAATCCGTTTGTCCAGCCCAACCCTTTGGACCACACCATGCAACTCGCCTTCCCCCTTCCACTACAGGAGATCGCGTCCAGAGCCGTAGCTGATCTCAGGTTAAGTTATAACTCTGTTACTTTGTTACATCTTCCATCTCTGTTGGACCTAAGTGCAGCATTTAACACTGTTGACCATGATATACCATTGTGTTCATGCATCCTTAAAAAATCTTAAATTCATGTATCTAAACTTAATGGGGATCTATTATACAAAATTCACATTTTTATACTTCCGCTTGGGTCTCAAATGCTTCTAAAAACAGCCCAAAAAAACCCCACCCATCTGTTATTTTGGCAATAAGTTTGTTTTTTAGCATCTAGTAAATTAGCCGTTTCAAAAAAGGGAATTTAATGTCACAAATGAGCAGTCACTGCCCATCACCCAGCAGCCCCGGCAGAGCCCGGCCCGTTACCTAGCAACCTAAATGGAACTCCAACACATTTGGTCTGCTGGTTTTACCGCCGTTTGCGCTCATTACAGGAGCTACTTCTCAGTGCAATGCTGGTAAAAACGTTGCTAAAGGGTTAATAGAGGAGCCATGTTGTGATGGCTTCATGAAGGCGAAGTTTTAAAAAGAGCAGCAGTTTTTAAAGAGACAGAAGGCCAATTTCAAGACATTAAATATCAAAGTAAATTTTCAATTTATAGCATTTTTAAACTAATTGAAGGTAATGTAGTTACTTTATTTCACTTTAAAATGATACTATGTGGCTGGAAAACACATAATACCATCCCTTAAATTCAAGGCTTAAAATTATTGCTCATCATTAATGTATTATGGTTTTATGGTGTAAAGCACTTTAAACTGCCTTGTTGCTGAGATTTTCTATATAAACAAACTTGACTCAACACGCTCTTTGATTCCCCTCCCAGAATCCCGTACGGTCCTCACCTCATCCCGGCCCACTTGTGTGGAGAACTCGAAGCGGCCAAGATGTGCGAGTGCGGGCGCGTCTGCGTCAGCTTCCACATCAAGACGGCAGTGAGCATGAACCTGCACCAAGTGTCTCACACGGTCGTGTTGGTGGACGATATGGGAGGCACGGACGCGCCGGTGCAGCAGCACTTCTGCTCCCTCTCCTGCTACTCCGAGTTTTTAGACGGCTGTCTTCAACGAGGCCTGAGATGAGAAACGACACCTGAAGCGGTCAAAAGCATTACAAAATGCTGCAAAAGACTTTGTTACATTGTTTTAGAGAATATATGGAGGCAGCTGGAGTAGTTACAACCTAGAATCTTCCCAACAATGGCTTTAGATTACTTTTTTTTTTTTTAGCAGCGCTTTATTCTTCTGATTTTACACCTACATGCTCAGTTTTATTAGAGTAGTGTTGACTATTAAAAACAATGCATTTCTTACTGCACTGCTGTAAAAATCTCAAACATTATCCTTTTTTGTCCTCCTCATATATGAGACTTCAGGTTCCTCTACTGACCTACATCTACGAGGCAGGGGAATAAAGAAATAAGCACAGCACATCAGGGTCCAACAAGGAGGCCATTATTAAAGCTGCACTCGTCAGGCTTTTCCTGATTGATTTTTTTATTTATTTTTTTTTTTTTAGGTCAATTACTCGTAAAGGAGGAAAACAAATGTTCTGCAGTTTTTTTTAATATATGGAGTGTTGACCTTTTACTGGTTTTTACCAAACCCAAAAAGTGCCTCAAGGTTTATGCTGTTGGTTTATGTTGTGAAGACTGAAAAATGGTGGAATTTCTTAGCTTTGATCCATTTAATAATTAGATAAAAGTTTCATAGTTTTCCATATTTGACCTGCCCAACAAGGGGAAATTGGTCACTTCCAGTATTTGGATGATTTGTTGGTGCATCTCTAGTGATTAAGCTTGTAAAGTCCATAAATTTTTATAAGTGCATAAAGAATAAAAGTATTCATTGTTATATGTGTGTGCCTTATTCTTTAACATTTTAATTATGTGGGAATAAAAATGTAAAGTTTTATGATATAAACCATTTAGTCACTCAATGGTTTCTAAAGTTTGTCCCATAAACTTGCATTATATAAATTATTTTCAGCTTTTTATGCTTTTCTCCTGCACTTTTTGTCTAATAGTAGAAGATGAATACGTTCCCTAAAAAAGTATTCACCCTGACTTTCTGTTTTATTGATTCCTAAAATTCCTAAAATTTTATTGATTCCTAAATCATTCGTGATCAACAAAATCTGGGTTTTAGGTGTCTTTTAAATGCAAAAAATTAAGAAATATCTAAACATTTAAGAAATAGACATTTAAATATATTTACAATAACATAACTTTTTTTTACGTATCCTCTTGGACAGAATTGTTTTGAGTGTCAAGGTGAGGTCCAAAAGCATTACAGCTTTTCCCATGATGCTCCACTTGATACATATGACACTTTATTAGAAATTGCTTTTGGTTTATTTCAAATGTAATAAACACAGATGGAAAAAGAAGAATAAATGTGAGGGAAGAAATGGAAAGAAGCATAGAGAGAACACAAATCCACACCCTGGAAGTCTGCACCTACACCCTGCAGAAAGAGAGAAAAATCCCAAGAAACCAAATCTAACAATCCATACATGTATAACAATCAAGACATCACTAAAACGTTGCATTTAGTGGTAACTGCATCCCAACTTAGAGTGTATCTGAAAAACATCTGTATCTAAACATCAGTGTGTTTATCTGGTTCTGTTCTTGGGGAGACTCTGGAACATCTGGAGATTATTGTGTGAGAAACGAATCCTTATAAAATCAGGGACATTGGAGACAACCCTGCGCATCCTCTTCGTGAGACTAACAGTCAGAAGCTCCTTCAGAACTGCTGAAATGCTGACCTCTACAGGAGAACCTGTGTAAAAAAATTGCCTAACATAATTTACAATTAATTTGCCTCTCTATTTAAAAAGTATTTTTTAATTTAAATTAAATATCTAATTTGATCAGGATCAGCTGCCTCCACCTATTAGGACCAATACAAACAGGAATATGATGTGATGTAAAGTTTTTAAATAATCACACAAGTACACCCAATGTCACTTTATCTGCATGATAGCAGTGATTTGTTCCAAGATTGAACTTCTTTGGTGAATAAGAAATAATTTTGTACAGATAAAGTGTGCAAGTTAGGATTTTTGATACGATATGTTCCAGTTGTTTTTAGGATTATGTAATTATTATTCACAGAATAATAACATTTAGAATTGACATATTCAGACACAGTTTTCTTATGAATATTTATTATTAAATTGGTATTAGTTTATTAGCGTTGGGAGAAAACTATTAAAATCTAACAGGACAATTGTATATCTTTGAAAACATCTACAGTATAACAGGAAAAAAAAAGAGTTAAACATCATCATTCTTTTTAAAAACACAACTTATCAGTCCAGCTCGTAAATAAGTGTGTTGTGGAAATTGAAACCTGCAGATGTGGAGTGATCAGTGATCAGCGTCTCTTTTCCATCAGCACCGATCTCCCTCAGTGGCCAGGCTGCTGCTGGCTTGTTGTTTTGCTCCAATGTTTGGAGAACTTGATGTGCTGGCAGGTCATCTTCATCTGTTTCTCTTCCTTTCTCTGCTGCGTCTGTGGCAAACACCTGGTGGGACTCCATTTTCTCCCCTGAAATAATGACTCTGCTCTGGTTGTGAGCCGTCTCAGTTGGTGGGAAAGGCACTTCAGGAGAAATCTGGCATTCCTCAATGGGTGGAAGTTGCTGGAGTGAAGCCTCTTCTTCAGTCTGATGCATAAGAAAGAAGATGAGAAACAAAGTTGACGTTACTTTTTGTTGCTCCTACTTGACTTCACATAATTGGAGTCCTCATATAATTTCGTAAATATATCTTTTTTGAGTTCTTGTGAGTGTGTAAACTTTGTAGACTCTCTTGCAAATCAATTGCCGCAAAGTATTTCAATTTTATTCAAACAGTGCCATGTTGTAGTGGATAGGTTTTCCCCCTTAATAAAGGAAATCATTATTTGAAAACTACACTTTGTATAATATTTGATGATCAAAAACAATCTGCAAGAGTGCAAATACATTTTTCACAGTACTATATATGTTTAGTGGCCTGGTTAATTGCTAGCTAATAATAATCTATTTTTCTGAATTTTGTAAAAGTGATGAGATAATAATAGCTGCCTGACATGCATGTACTGTTTCTGTTGCAGTCGTTTTCCTATGGTAAGGTGGCCATGTTGGTTTTTAAAGACAGAATTGGTGACACTTCTTCATGTTTTCCAACTTTATTTTAACTTACTTTTTCTAACTTAAATTTCATGCTCCAACCAAAAATGCAGCATCTACTACAAACCACCTGAAAACTTTCTGACCGTTTTAAAATGTCAGTGTGGCACAACTTTTGAGAAAAAAATGGTTCCTACCTGAATATATTCCTGTGCATCTTTTGCCTCCTGGAGTTCTGAAGTTGTTGTTTTAGACGTAGACTCTAGACTTGAGGTCAGTTTAGCTTCTTTTTCCTCTTCTGAGGAGCTAATCTGTTCATCAGACATTAAAGCATCCTGGTTTTCCGTTACAGGAGAGGCAGATGAAGTTTCCTGTGAATAAACTTCTGGATCGTCTCCTTTCTGATAGTAGTATTTATCCAGAGATGATCCTTCCTCAGAATCTTGATTCTGGTTTTCATTCATCGTCATTAGTCCACCTTCCTCATCATTCTCTTCCTTGCTCACTTGTAATCTCTGTTGCTGTTTGTCCAAATCCCAGTTTGGGAGCTCTGTTTCTGGCCTTTCTTCCTCTTTTTCATGCTTTCTTTTTATTTCCTGACACTTTTCCTCCTCGCCTCCACTCTTCTGTTCTTCAACACCATTTTCGACCTGATTTCTTTCTTTCTGTTCATCTCTTTGAACCTCTTGCTTGGTCTTCTCACAAATCCCTTTCTCCCCTTGCTCTTCTTCAACCTCATCTTCTCCTGGAAGGTTTTCCAAAGGTCCAACAGATTGATGAAGAGATTCATCAGGTGGACGGACCGGCAGGGTGATGGTGAGCTGTCCTGTGTATTTATTGAACTTGGCCTCTCCTTGGTCTTCATCCACAGGGTAGGCTAAAGGCAGATGTAGCCTGTAGGCAGGTTGTTTGGACTCTAGCAGCAGAGTTTTCTCCATTACTTCAAGGTTTGTGTCTCCAACTGACTTCAAAAGAGGCAGGTCAATAGAAATCACAATTTCCTTAGGCCTGGGGCTCTGGACGGAGTCTCTAGAACATCTGAAGTCCTGTAAATCAACCTTAGATCGATATTTTACTGTGTATTTTGGCTTTTCTGGCTCCTGGTTGTTCTGTGATTGGATTTGTTGCTGAACATCTCTGCTGTTTGTTAATGTAAATGACTCTTCAGACTTCATCCGTGGCTCAGGAACCTCTAACAATGGCAACGGAGAGTTGAGATCCTCTGCATTGAATCCAGGTATGGGTCTTCGGATGATACATGTCTGAGGGGTACCTTTGTATTTCGTCTTCATTTCTCTCACATTGTTTTTGTCTAGCTTGACTTCATATGCTTTTTGAACTCCATCAATTGCTGTGTCATTCACCATATCCATGAATGGTTTGTTTTTAGAGGCCATGTGCAGCGTGTCAGGGTGGAAAATAACATCATAGATCATGAATGTGTTGCCTTTAGGGTCTTTCTCTGTCCTCCCAGGATAAAGACTGTAAGGCAGAGTCCAATACTGCCCCCTGCGGCCATCATCTGACACTCCAGTCTTTACTTCAGGTTTTCGGATTTTATCATTGGCACAGATGTTGATGAAGCATTTCTGTTTCCCAGCTCCGCTCGTTCTGATCACCCTGAATGGTGTCGGCTGGATAAAATCCACATTGTTTCCTTTCTCCTGCTCCAACTGTCGGATTTCCTCTTCGTACTTTTTCCTGTTTTCAGGTTCAGATAGTTCTTGGACGTATTCGCAGAACATCTCCCTAAATTTACAGTCTTTAAAGGCTTTGGTAAATCTGCCCATCTCCTCCGACGACAAGTTTAGCTCTTTGAGTTTATCGCTGATGTCCATTTTGAATATTTCGAGATACGGACTAGTTGGAATAAACTTTAAATGTTCTGAAAAATTACCTCAGTTTAAACACATCAACTGACTCAATCTGTGAAAGCGAGTTGCTGTCGTTTCAGGCCCAGTAGAAGTCCTTAGAAAACGGGCGTTAGTGTTGTTGATGTCACCATGGAAACACGGAGGCGAAGGGAGGGGAAAGAACGTCAACGTCGCCGCCATATTGTACGAGGCATTTTTAGTTGAAGCAGGTCTTAAAAGCTACACTAACCAGATCTTTAAGTCCGTTTATTCAGCTCAAATAAACAGTTAATCAAAAGTTTAAGCCTTAGAAAAAATGAAATAATTGTGTCCATTAATTACGGAAAATGTTTAGGGCCACTGAGGGGGAAAAAGTGTTTTTTTTTTCTTTCTGTCGTTCAATCAAATTAATAACAGTAAATACCAAATTTACTGTAATGGTTGGTTATTTATTATTAATTTTCCTCAATCACCCTTACATTTTTTCGGTTGTAGCTACAGTGATGACTTGCTCAGAGCAGCAGGTGTCGCTGTGGATCACATTCTTGTGGCATTCGGCCAGTAAGTAAGTCGGTCAGTGAGGCAGGTGGGCGGGGTTGCAGGGAAGAGCGCTGATTGGTCGCGCCCCCAGCAGTCCATATTTCCTAGGGTGTGATTGGAGGAAGATGCCTTTAATGGTTGTGGTTCGACTGCTGATAAATGTGCGTTAGAAACACGGAAACAAAGGAAGACCTGACGTTTATCTGGAGATATCCTAGTTTTGTTGTATCTTATCCTACTGGGACCCTGGAAACGTTAGTTTGGTGTGTTTTTAATTTTCTTTTTGCATAATTTTAGCTGTGTTTATTCAAACGGAATCAAAATTAAACCAGCTTGTGAATTTAGTTGAAATTAATTGATTTTTTATATTTTTTTCCAACTCTTACATCTGCCTTTTAAAATGAATTGAGTAGTCTGTGTTCCTGACTTTTTGGTTTTTTCATTAGGCATCACTTAAAATGACTTTTTTTTTAAAAATCAGAATCAATCCTGAATGCCTAAAGGTCCAGAAAAATAAAATTTTCTTTTCCTCGAAACAACAAACTGGTGTTACAGGGTTAACAAGTCACACATTGTATGATTGTTTGTTGCTTATGATAGCTTTCTTAAAAAATGTGAAACAAATCTGTCAATACTTTATATTTTTTCCATTACACTTGTAATTATAAAGTCTAGTGTTTAAATTCTACTAGTTTGTGTGGCTAAAATGTGAAAAAATGTCTCAATTTAATAAAGCTTGAGTCTTTTAAACTCAAATAGCAGCTTCATCTCCTTCTTTCCTTCAGACTGAACCAAAAAGTCCCAAAAGATTGGTTAATAAAAAGCAAACTTCTCGTCAGTCTCTTCTGACTCAACCGTTCTGGCCCGCAGATAATCAGGAGAACACAATGTTCCCGACAGAACTGCTTGCAGAGCTTTTATAACACACTTGCACAGAAATCAGTTTAGGCCAACAGGAAGCTACCCACGGGGTAGTAAGCTCATTTGGAAGAACACGAGTGAAGCTCAGCTGACCAAAGAAGGCAGTGGTAAAGAAGGAGGTAGTGTGACACACAGAGGATGTGGGCTGACACCACCAAGTCTGTTTCTGAATCATTCAATTGGAAAACACTGCTGACTATGCCTCGTTTCCACTCAGAAATAACACAAAAATACAGCTCATTTAAGTGTTTTTTTAATTACAAACATGATATTAAATAATATGAAAAGGTAGGTGGGCAGATATATTTGACGTAGAATCAAAGTTCTCGTGATTAGCTTTCAAATGTACACTTTTTGTCATGTTTCACCCCTCAAATAAGACAAAAAAAAGCATTTTATACTCAATACATTCACACTGACATCAGTATTATGACAAAGACAATGTCTTGTAGGAGAAGGGGACAAAATGAAAAGTCAACTGAGTCAATACAAAAGCTTTGGCAAGGATGCATACAAATTATCAATAATAAAAAAGTAAACTAAGTATCTTTTAGAGAAAATCCATGTACAAAATGAGCAGTAGAGAAGGAAGAGTCCAGTGCATGTTCAGTCTTTTATAGGTAAAATGCAAGCAGCCATGTTTAATGCTCACTTTGCCCCTCTGGTGTCTCAGGAGTGAGAAAGGTCCATGCATATTTTTTCAGGTAAATTGTTTTTCTTATCAGAAACAAGCAATAATTTTAAAAAGTATTTTAAAAATACAAAATATTCAATTGAAATAAAGCCATTTTTCCCAATTTTGTAGTCAAAAACTATTTGAAAAAAACATTTTTCTCATATTCTGACACAATTCACCCTGTGACATCACTGCCCATATATGGTAAAGGTTGAGTGTTTTAGAGTATGTGCCTCATCCTGTGACATCAATGCCCATATATGGTATGGGTCAGCCTGTTGAAGTAGATGTTTTACACATGTATCAGCATGTAACCCTGTTTCTCTGGCTTAGCAATTTTGGTGAGATGTGGAACTAAATATTGGTGGGGAGAAATAATGCTAACTTGTAACAAATTTGAGCACAAAAAAAAAAAACTTAACTCCATGTAGATTAGTTTTGCGATTTGGCCTCAAATCACTTCCTATCCCACTAATGTCAGTTGATACATTAGTGGGATAGGAACTAATGCTAATACACAGTATGTGTGTATTTCACACATACTGAGGATCTTACTAGAAGCACTTTTCTGCCACCTAGTGGTCAGAGCTATGCCTAATTAGGCCTATTTTTGCTAATCTGATAAAATACTTCAACTGACTAGAAAGGCAGGAGGAAACCAAACAGTACCTTCTGGATTAGGATATAAAAATGGGTCAAATGATTTTTTTGAAATCTTAGACATGAAAGTATATCAAACTAATTTATCAACTCACTTGTTTTTGACCTCATAAAGGTAGAATGGCTCATGATTCAATTTAATACTTTGAAATCAAAATATTACTTGGTTTTTACTACTTGTTTCCAATGAGAGCATCCACATACAAAAGTATGCACAGACTGAGAAAGATGGCATTTATTCAATGTCTATTTGGAGCTGGCAGGTACTAGCATGCTCAGCGTGCCAATGGCAGCTTTAGAGGGAGGAGTTTTGTCTGCAGTCATTTTGCTCAGATTGCGAACATCCGCCTGCCAGGAGGGGATCTTCTTTGTGGTCATGTGACGGCGAGCATGTTTGGTCAGGTGGTCGCTGCGCATGAATCGCCGATCGCACACCGGACAGACGAATTTTTTCTCGCCGGTGTGCGTGCGCCGATGTCGGGACAGCTCATCGGAGCGGGCGAACCTCTTATCACACCCGTCCCAGCTGCAGCTGAATGGTTTCTCACCTTCAGGAGGGAAACAGAAGAACAGACGGGAAAATCAAATGAGTCACGATGTTGTCATCAAAACTCAACACGTCGATTCTAATATAGAGCAATGATCTCAATGTTGGTTCTCTATGAAATACCCGGACACACAAGCTATGTTTCCATGAACAATAAAGTTGTGCAAATTGGAATTATAAAAATAAACTTGCTTAATGGAAACAAGGCAATAAAAAAAATAATAATAATGTTTTTAAATAAAAAAATAAGTTTTAATATTAGAGTTAGGTGGTGTTTTGGTTGTATCGAAAACAAAAGGAGACACTTTTTTTCCACATCTGGTTATTGTTCTCAGGATCAATAACCAGATGTTACTATTGGCGGAAAAGATGAAGAAGACAACAGGAAGTGGTAGGAGGATGATGGCCTGGTATATTTTTAAGCAACTTATAGGGGGAACAAACTTATTCACATGTTATATCATTTGTGTTTCTTATTTAATGGAAAAACCACAATTGAGAAATTGTGTTTTTTCGACTTTGCTGGAATATCAACAAAGTTTTGCACACATTTGTAATGGAAACGCAGCTTGTGCCAGCCACAAATCAAGAAAGGGCCTCACCTGTGTGCGTCCGTAAATGAGCCTTGAGGTGTGAGCTCTTGAAGTAAGTTTTTCTGCAACCTGTAAAGCTGCAGATATAGTTTCTCCTGCGAGAAAAGTCTATTTTTGTGGCTGCCGTGTTGCTGCAGGGCCCAGTCGGCATGTACATGGGGGCTGGGGCTAGAGGTAGCAGTTTGGTGTTGCCCAGGGTCATGACAGTCTGTTGGCCCTGAGGGGCCTGGGAGACCGAGGAATGAGGGAGGACCAACATTACCGTGGCCTGTGGCACTGCTGAGCCCACAATAAGGGGTTGATGGAGGGAGGGGCTGTTGGCTGACGCGGGGTGGGGGAGGATGGGTGTTGTGGCAGTCCGAATTCCAGTACTGGAGGTCTGACCTGGACTGGGGATGAACGCTGAGATTATTCCCGATTGGCTGCAGATGGGGAACATCTGGCAGATGATTTGTGGACTGGTCACTGAAGTAGGAGAGAGGGTGGGTGGGGGGCCTGTGGGTGGGTTTTGTGGTTGGGTGTTGACTGTGGAGGTGGAGACAATGTCCAAGGAAGGTTTAGAGGGACTGACAGGGTGCTGTGTTGCTACTGCAGGAGGAGACTGAGGTGTGTTTGTGATGCATTCCTGTTGCTGCTGCATGCACACTATTGTTCCTGTTGCAGTCACTGTGCTCGCAGTTTTCTGTGAAATGGAGGTGACTGGAATGTGGCGCTGCTGGCACAGGTCTCGGTCTGCAGTGTGCCTGATGACGCTGGTCGCCATGGCTCTGCAGGGGTGCGGCAGAGCAGGCAGGGACAAGGTCCTTTCAGGAGTGTGGGCCAGGTTGGGTTGATGGAGCTCAGGTCCAGAGAATGCCGTGGACATGGTGGGTGTCGGGGAAGACTGGACCGTGCCGCTTGAAGAGGTCTCAACAAAGCTGGGGCTGTGGGGAGGTGTCATACACTGGAAAGAAATGAGGAAGGATTAATGCTATAAAAACACTTTACAGAAACATAATACAATTGGTTTCACTGGACTATCAGACAAAGATAGCCAAACTAAAGGTGTTTAGAGTTTGAAGACCCTATTTAAACTAATGCTACACCAATTAAAGGAGACTATTTTGATTTTTATTCTTTTTAACCACTCAGACGTGGACTTGCTGGGTCGTTTTCTTGGTGCTTAACCCAAGTTCGGATGAGAATTTATAGTTTCACAGTCATGAAGCAACAAAACAGCCCAAGACATCATACTACCAATACCATGTGGTGCATCCAGAGTATACATGATGATTTACTAAACAACAGATCCAGTTTTCACCTTCCACTTGGCATTGCACAGAATATGTTCCCGAAAAAGAGGTTTTCTGCAAAAATGTAAGAGAGCCTTTGTGTTCTTAGAACTCTCCCATGGGTTTAATTTTGTTATTAAATCATGAGTACTACCCTGGACGAGTCGTAATTTTGGTGGGCCAACCACTCCTGGGAGGGTTCACCACTGCACAGTGTTTTTTTCCATCACCATCATTAACTGGAGTCCCAAAATGTGGAAAGAACTGAGATTTTGTAGCCAATTTACTGTTGTCAGGCTGGTCCAATGTAAATGTTTCTAGAGTTTTTACTTCATGAACATTTTCCCTGGGTGGTTTGAAAATAGGACTGGGCATTTATTGTGTTATCATTTATTGTGATATATTTTTATCATGATAAGAATTTTGATTTATGGTTTTTGCAATAAATTCCAATTAATGATGTTTTTTAAAAAACTAAACTATTGTTTGTTCCTCTACTGTTTGTTAAATGCGAGTATCAATGAATACCAATACATTTGAAAAGTACAAATCACACTTTTTTGTCCTAAAGAAGGGTATTACAAATAGGAATGTTTTTCAACAGCAGTATTTGTGTTTGTGGGTCTTTGATTGCCAAACAATTACCTCAAAAAGAAGTTATAGTTATTACTGTCATTTTTATCAATATCAAAATAGTACCACAAAATATTGCACTAAAACTTTAAGTCCATATTGTCCACCCCTATTTTAAGTTTTTTCTGGAACTTCATAAATAAAATATGTTTGTAAATTATTTCTTGTACTTTTTCAAGTTGCTAAGGCATGACAAAAAACAAAAATCAAGGACTTTTTTGCAACACTGTAAGTATCACATAAAATATCCAGGTGCATAACTGATGCAGCTGAACTATAAACTGTGATTTTATGGGTTTGCATCGCACTGTTTGACAAGCTCTTACCAGAGAGGAGAGGGACACAAAGTCCCTTGGGGACTCCTGGAGCTCCAGCGGCAGGAGGGAGTCGCAGGAATCAGAAGCCGGAGTGAGGGGCCGGGGCTTGCAGGTGTTCAGCTTGTTGCCGCCGCCGAGGAACACAGGTTGACCCCAGGAGCTCATACACACCAGAGCTTCAGCCGCCTCCAGATCAGTGTACTCCAAAGCAGAAGAACAGCTGCTGGTTCCACTGGAGACAGACTGCTCGCTGTCGTGCCTTCTTCTCTTCAGGCACGGCCCACACTGATCCATATGTACAGCCTAGGAGGAACAAAGAAACAAAGCTGTTTTTAACCCACTAATATGCTGTGGTGGTTGAGTTTAATCAGTTATGACTGACTAAAGGAAACTGAATCTTGTACTGTAAAATACAGCAGCTGTATCTGCTCAGTGTGGCTGAATTTCCCGGGCCAAACTGGATGATGCTACCACTGTGGGAGAGAGGGGGGTTGTTGGTGACTACACCCTAACCCTGCATGCACTCCATCTGGACTGCAGCCAGGACGCCTCCCCTTCCCAAATATAGACCCAACAGTGACGTGCTGCCAGATCAGCCATGTGAAATCCCCATAAAGCGGTTCGCATCAGGAAGTAGTCTTGGCAATGAAACAGCTTTGTCTTATCATTTATCATAAAACACTAATTATTTTACTGAGTCACCAACCACTTTGATCAGACTGCCTTCTGGTTGTTTTTTATTTTTGTTTTTTTAATTTATACAATAATAAATTTGGCATTAAAGACTGAAAAAAGTTTCTTAAATAAATACATATTTCTACTATGATCAGTATAAAATATATCATTAAAATCTTTGACAATGTGTGTAAATTAGCTCCTGACAGTGGTTTAATAGCAAGGAGTAAGCAAGAGAACATTATGTGACTGTTTGGAAAACAAAATAAACAAAGATTTTTAAAATTATCTCACCTCCTGTAAGTCCATGTCATTAATATTTCCTGACGCTTCTGAAGCAAACAGAGAAAAAATGTCCCGTTAATTTAGTTGAAGCCAGTGTGGAACAAAGGGAGCTTCAGCCTGGTCCAGGATGGACTTCAGATCGTCTCTCTTTTTTTCCTCTCAGCTGAGCTGTGTGTGTAAAACATGGGTAAGGACAGAAAAACAAAACTCACAACACGTACTCTCACGGGTGGCAACACTCAGCCAATCACCGTACAGCGAGTGCGGCACGCTGACCAATGGGAGAGCAGAGAGCGCGTGAACAGTGCGTGCTCGCTGGACGGTTGGAGGAAATAGGGTGCGTGGCCGTTGGTGGGCGTGGCCACAGAGTCAGCAGTGTCAGGGTGAACCCAGTGAACTGGCAGTCGCTGAAGTGGGCGAAAGGTCGGCCCGGTCTATGCTGCGTTTGAGGACAGTTGGAATAAATCTGGAAATGAATTAGCTTAATTCTCAGGCGAAGTTTATTAATTTAGCTGAACTATTTTCAGAGCTGTGAACAAGTAATGATTTTTCACTCTGTAAAGGTGAAAAACAACTTTTGCTATCAGTCAAACATTTCCTGACTGACTTAGGATATAGGTTTTGAAATAATGATTTTATTTCAAAAGGAAGATAAGGATAACGAATAAGGAAAATAAATTATCCAAACCAACCTAACCTGTATTTGGCCACTTGCTGCCAATATGTCCTTAGCAATTTTGTCAAAATTGACAACAGATAGATAAATAACTAAATGACAAAATAAATGAGTACATAAATAAATAAGGAAATTTTAAATATACATGCAATTTGTTTAAAGAAATATTTAAAACACATATAACTTGAACATGACCTCCCTTGTTACCAAAAGATCCATTGAAAGTGTTGTTACGAAAGAGATTCTTGAGCTTTCAAATTGCCCTTGAAAGCAACTCTGACAGCAAGCAAAGCGCGGGTTTCTGTCACGTTTTGATGTTTGTGGTTTCCAGTTAATTGCACCACCACATGTGAGATATTGTTGAAGCATGTACGTTACAAACTGTACAAGTCTTAATATTTTACATTGTTTTTTATTTCTGTTAGAATAAAAATGGGATAAATATGTTGAGGGTTTGAGACGACAGAGCAGACACACATCTTTTATGTTTTCTGCATGATATTGCAGAAAACATAAAAACATAATTAATGTTTTGTTTCTTGTTCTTGTCATAATTTTAATAATTTCTTGTCATAATTTTTCTTTCTTTTAATCATTTCTTTAGTGTAAATCCTTTGTCTTGTTCTTATAGTGTAACTATGTTCAATGTCACACTTTATCATGGGTACATATACAAATATGGCATCGCATACTATTATTCATATATATGTTTTTCTCTATTGATTATTTAAATCTACCCTTTCTGTCTCATGATTTTGCATGATCACATTTCATATTTCATTATTTTATCTGTAATTTACTTGTTTTTAAGTATGTGAAATAATACAAAAATATTAAAGCTTTTATAAAGTTTTTTTTATTACCCTGGATTTCAAGGTGTTTATGGATTAATGCCAGATAATTTTTATTGTGGGCCCTATTCTGGGTTATAAAGTTTTTGTCCTTGGAGAGTTTATGGTTGTTCGAAACATAAATCACATGGCCGACCTACATAAGCACCAACAACTGCATGTGGATAAACATAGCATGTCATATGTTATGCTAGACTTCAGCAGTAGCCCAGGACCCCAATTTCCCTAATTTTTGGGGCCCCAAAGACTTTTTTTTAATGAACACACTTGGCATTGTATGCTATATAAACTCATTGGCCCATATCAAATGAATTAGAGACATACAAAATCCCACAATATTACGATATATGCATAATATATTGATACTAAAGTTGGTATCGGCCAATATTAGTCATTTTTCTAAACATGTAGGTATCAGTCCAACAAAGAAATGGCAGATAAATATTTAAAATATAATATATACAATATTGGTAAATATCGTTTATCGACCATAACTGCATTGGATATCGATATCAACCCAAAATTTTCCAAATACAAACAATACTAACATATTTAAAAATTATGATGATATTGTAATATTTTTAGGATGCTCAGGGAACATATTAAACCTGCCTTGTACCAGTTCATTGAGGACTACCTATTAATGTATTGTAATTTGTATTGGTAGAGTCATTTTTCTGCAGTGGGTAGGGCTCCATTACTGGCTCCATGAGCCAAAAGCCTGTAAATCTGGCCCTGGCCATATGTTCTTTAAAACGTCAAACTCGTGGAAAATGAATCATTATACATCCAAAATGAACTCTTCATGTGTAACTAAAGAAAATAACATCTGTATCTGAATGTAAGAAAGAACTCAACAACCCTTGTGTGGACTTTATGAGCGCAGACTTGTGCTGTTTTTGTTATTTTTCAGAGAGAAACCCGATTTCGTCTCGTGTCTGTCTTGTTGTTGACTTGTTGTTTTGTTAGCAGCTTGCCTGCAACAAAAAAGGGGAGTTCAGTAGGTGTGTTTTCCCGGCTCTGGCAGCGCCGGATGCGAAGGAAGGCCATACCCAGGTATGACTCACATAAGCATGACCTCAGTTAGCATTGAGGACGGTTTCAGTGCCAGCTGTTAGTGAGCAGTTGAGGGAGGAGCTACGGGGAAAACCAGTTAGCTCAGAGGAATGACAAGAAGTTGGAACTGAGTACAGCAGTCTGTTTGTCATATAAGTAGGGCAGGCCATTTAGACGAGCCGGGGAATCTGGAGGAAAGGTTACACCGGCCCTAATGTGGGCCTCTGCGTGGACACCTCCCCCATCTGGTCCACACCCCCATTTCAGGAACTCCAGGACCTAGAAAGGCTCAGTGGGACGTGAGTGGTTAAATATATCAGAGTCCAGACAGACAAACAGTGACCATAAAGGCACAAATGTCCAGCATCACATTTCACTTGTTCCAACAGGATCAATACATGGACTTTATCTGATACCTTTCTCCCAGATTATCAGGCACATTTTAAGATAAAATGTAATGGGTTTACAATTTTAAAACGAAGAGTCATCATGGTCAGTTCTGCACAGTCATTATTGTCCATCATATTTATTGTTCTTACTGCCTAAACTTATTCTATATCAATGTTTTTTTTCACAGATATTAAACAAAGTATTGAAAGTATATGAGATGATTGAGAAAGCAGCCTCAGTTACAATTAAGGTCAAAGGTCATGGAAAGAACAGCTTGCATACATACTTCTTTTGATTTGGGTCACAGCTCTGGGCAGAAGTTTCCACCCACTTATCATGGTCAGATTTGTAATAATTTTAGCTTTTTAATGGTACATCTGAACTATAATGCTTCCAGGATTTAATTATTACCCAACATGAAACTTTATGGATTTTGGGAAGTGAACAAGTTTGGATTTATAGAGAACATACACCCAGACTAGTATTTGGTTCAATCTTTTTCAGGAAGTTGCACCATGACAGCACTGTTTTTGTAGCCATCAACAACCTCCTGGCATCTTTCTGTCTGGATGTTTGTCCACTCTTTGTCACAGAATCATTGAAATTGGTTGATTTGCCTTTCACAAATCTAACTTTTATGCACAATCCTTCAATTTTTAACTGCATTTGATGTCTGGACTTTCCAAAGACCTAATATTCACTTTTATTAATTTATTGATTCCAAAACCAATTTAGATGTGCCTTCTAGGAACAACCATACAGCTGTTAAATTAAGGTAACATTGAAGAATTAGAATTTTTAATTGTTTAATCCACCTGAAATGCACCTTTAAAACATTGTTGTTCTTCTTCTCTGTATTTGTGTAATAGTCCCACCGACGAGGAAGCGTCCCAACAGCCTGAACCTCCCACCACCGTGCTTGATAATTGGCTCCCTGGTTCACTTTGACTCCTCCTAATATTCTTCTTGTCACTATGAACAAACATCTCAATCTTTGTCTTGTCTCATCATCAAACCTTTCTTTTACACATCTGAACTAGTGTATAATGGATAAACCAGGCTGACATTAAACTTTCAGTCCACCGTAACAAAAGGAACATCGATGCCAGTAAACCAACCAATAAAAGGAACTTTACCAGTGGTCATATATTCTGCTATATTAATGCTCATTCCCTTGTAAAGGCTACAAAATGCATGTGGCCAATATTTATTATTTACACCAAAGATTCCCAAACTTTTCCATTCCATGGATAACATTAGCTTCTGGAATGGGATACCTTTTCCAAACTCACAATATTTAAATAAACTTTTTGTTTTTATCTGCAGCAGGGAGTTTGTTTTTTTTAACCGTTTTTCTGGTCAGAAACTTGTCAAATTGCGCTTCCTACACTAGCTTGAGGAGCAAAGCAGCTTGATAAATTTGCTAATCAGCCAATCAGAGAAATGAGCAAAAAGCACTTCAGTAAGTTGATTAAATGATAATGATAAAAATGTATTAGATTTTTGCTATTTTTGCATTTTTTTCCTCATCTTCCCTTAAACTTTCTGAGGCCGCCCATAGCGCCCCATAGTGACACCCCACTTTAAAAAACACAATACTATCAGGGAAGTGTGAACGTATATGAGACTTTATGTACAGTATAATTAATTGATTGAATCAGAGAAAAACACACAAGAACTTCAAACCTCTTCATCAAATTCTTGCTTTTAAGACTCATTGACCTTGTTTGTTGTATCATTCTAATTTTACTAAACATCAGTTTAAAAAACATATGAAAAATGTTTGAAATTCAAGGCGATGTGACAGCTTAACACAAAAGAGTCGGTTAACTTAAGCTTAATCTAATAATAAGTGTTCGTAACTTATGAGCTTCAACAAATTTTAAAGCTACACTGCTGTCTATGAATTTATTACTGAAATATAAAGAAATGACTGGAAAACTGTCTTGTTTTCCAAGAGTAAAACTAAATCCGTTTTTGGAAAAGGATGCTGCTTCCAGCATGCTAACAGAGACTGAAAGCGTCCAGCTGGTTATCAGTGCATAGTTGCGTGACAGGATGCAGGATGTTTACACGGCTTTAATAACTTAATCTCCCAAGCCACCATTGATTCTTAATGATTTATACAGTTTTTGGGGGCAACATATGGTGACATCCAGATACGTTTTTGTTTGTACAGAGAGAGCCTTGAATATTTGTCCAAATGCAGTTGGACCAGATATTTGCATACACTGTATAAGAATATTTTATTCTCCTCTCAAATTATATAGCTCATTTATTTCAGTTTGCTGAATGTCAGAATAATAAGAAACATCATTTTTAGTTTTTCTTCTTTAGACTAGTTTACAAACTAAATTGCCTTTAAGCTGAATGACTTTGGACAAACAGTTCAGGTTTTCTTAGAAAGCTCACAACTGTTTGCTGGAAATTTGTCTCATTTCTCCTGACAGAACTGGAATAACTGGGTCGGATTCTTTAGGTCGTCCTGCTTGTGTGCACACTTTTTAGCTCTGCTACTGTACTGTGTCCCAGGCTTTGTGCACAAGTTACTAAGTTGATGGTATGTTTAGGGCTTTTGTCCATTAGAGCTCCAGCTTTAACTTCCTGTTTGACTTATTTCTTATCTTGCTTCATTATTTCCTTATGATGCCTTTTATTTTGTGAAGTGCACCAGTCCTTCCTGAAGCAAAACACCACATGATGCTGCCGCCACTGCACTTCACAGGATTAACGACGTTATCAGGCTTCCATGTTTCCCCCTATTTCCTCCAAATACAACCAGTGTCATCATGGTTGAAAACTTAAATGTCACATTTGAACTTATGTTTCCCTCTTGCATTTGTAAACTGTATAGTTCTTGTGTTGCTTAAGAATTAAAATAATAATCTTGCTTTATTTTCTTACAATTACAAAGAGAAATTCAGTTATGGTTTTGGAGGGGAAATGTGCATTAAATGTTTCTGTTAGTGCCAATCAACAACATTTCTGGAAAAATAAACCTCTTAACATCAGTATTAGTCAAGCTTGACAGCAACCAACATGATGTTCTGCGTATACAGCAGCGTGCTTGAGCTATTTTTCCACTGAAAAGCTATTTTAATTCATAATTTTATAATTTCACATCATGTGCAAGCCTTCTCATAAGTCCAGCACTTTGCTGAAGGATGCTTTGTGCACCACGTCACACATGATTCCACCTCCTCTCCTCCTACACACCCAAATGGAGAGACAACAGGGATTTCTCTACAAGTATGCAGCTTCTGATTGGTTGGACAGTGAAACCAATCTGTTGCCATGAGAGCGTGGACTGTGAGTCTGTTGTCTTGTCAACAGGAGACGCAGGAGGCAGGTTTTGAGTGCGCCCTGCATGAGCTTCCCAGGATGAGGTCTGATGGTGGTTAATAAAATCTACACTTTGTATCACATCTTGTCAACCTGTCTGGTCACCTAAATCAGTGGAGAAATGGAAATGGAAATGGATCGTTAATATGTAGTGAACTAATTAAAGTACAATATCTGTAAACATGCATTCATAAAAAAGATAAAAATATTTGGGGCACTTCCCAAAATGTATATAAAATTATTTTAATCGCCTCAAATTATATTTTTTTCTTATAATCACTAAACTAACACTTCAAATGGAAATTCAATAACTGCAATGTGCCTAATCACTAAAAGTAATCAATATCAAACATGCTAGTTATCAAATTAAAATATTTAATGATTGATAAGTTAAAAAATAGTACAAACAAACACAAAAACACACTATTTCATGTAACTGAACTTGATTGCTTAGATTATCTTTAACTGATCAAAACTTTAACTTCATCAAATTGTTTTTCTACCTCTGGAAATCGAACTCGGGGACTTTTTGGCGGCTGATTTAGATTCTCTAAACGCTTAACTTATCTTTAAAGAAAGGTTGCAAAATAAACACAGAGGAATTGGTCTGGCACTTCCTGGTCCCTAAAAACGTGGAACAGGAAGGCATCTCTCCAGTTGGGTCCGGTCCAGACTTTCAGGCTGGGCTCAAGCAGCGGCTGTCTGTGTGTGGAGGTGACTGAGGTTCAAAGGTTGTTGGACGTTTGGCGCAATCTGGATGCCCACATGGTTGACCTCTCTGGATTCAGAACCATCTTGCTAGCAGTTTGAAAAACTTTGGTGAATAGATAAAAAACAGAGTCTTTCTCTGTGAATTAAGCTAGTTTCATAAAGGTTACGCCATAGCTTGTGTTGATGTACAGAAATTCAACCTGGAAGTTGATTGGACTTTCTTATGACAAAGCAAAACATTAATCATGTTTAATAAAAAATATTGCATATTAGCTTTAGTGTTTAACATTTTGTGTGTGAAACTACTTTAATTACATGTTTTTACTCAGGAACTGGCTAAAAAATGACCTTCATGTCAGAATTGATGTGTTTTTGTGTTATTTTTGTCATTTTGTTTAAAGATAAAAAATTTTATAACACTTTTGACATTTGAAAGAGTAAGATTTTATCATGTTAAATAGTTTCAAGTTTTTAAAGTATCTTTAATGTGTAAAGCAACTCATACAAGCTAGAAATAAAAACATATTATTTGTGGCCTTTCAGATACCACAGAGAAACCTTTTTATCAGTGCATTTGTTATGCTAAGCTAATTGACCTTCAAGTGTCAATTTTTGAATTTTACGCTCAGTTTAGACCTGTGTTTAAGCCTTCATGTTCGTCTGCAGACATCTAAGACCTCTGGACGTCATCTGGATGAAAAAAGAGTTTGTTTTGGCCCAACTTGTGGTTCTGCAAGGTTATTTTGAGTTAAAAGATAACAGCAGGTCTTGTAGGTGAAAGGTTGACTGTGATGTGTTTGAGAGCAACAAATAAGTCTGAGGAATCAAAAGTGCTCTGATAAAAAGGAAATAAGACAGTAAAATAAAGCAGATGCCACAGTGAAGCACGGCTGCATGGCAACGATGACGGACAGTCGGTTAAATTGTAACCGAAAGAGATTCTCTCCTGATCAATAAACAGTGATTGTTTAGGATTATGGCTGTACAGAGATAACAGGGTGTTTGACATTCAAATCACATAAAAAATGTTTATTGCAACTGAAACCTACCTTTGATTAATATGCAGAATACATAAAAATTATACTATATTTTTAAAAAGAACTTTTTTTGTCAATTCAGCAATGTTTTTCTGTATCAAAAACTTCAGATATCGATATCGGATGTGAGAAAAGTGGATTGATGTAAAGCCTGTGGTTCCTTTCAATAAAGTTTGTATAATTTTATAATGTGGATCATTTTCTAGTCATGAAACTGTTAGTAATGCATTCTTTGGCTTTGAAAATCAGCTTTATTTCCAAGTTTGTGCACATGCACCAGGAATTTGACCTCATTTCTGCTTTGCTCTTAATAAAAACATTTAAAATGTGAATATATAAAAAAATAAAAGTCTTATTTTTGTAACAGATAAAGAAAAGATTGAATTTGTGCAAATATTTATTAGAAAGACAGTCTGTGGCTTGTATTTGGAAATCGTACTCTCTAGCACAGACCTGAAAGTAAAAGTTTAAATGTTTCATCAGATAATTTCTTTCTGCAGAGAAAGAATCAGACAGTTTAATGGCGTTGAGCTTTTATTGGGCAGTTTGTGACACCCTCAACATGTCGCATTGCAGTGGTCATACTGAAGTAGTCACAATGGAGAAGTCATACAAAAAGTTCATCAATAATTATAGGAATGATAGAAAACTGGTTATATATGAAGAACCCACATCCATATTCTTAATAAATATATACACAATACGTACTAAGATATAAAAAAAAGTGATTATACAGATCCTTTTCCAAATATTATGTACAATATTTCCATAAAAACACAATAAAGATCAGTATGTATCTTATGGCAATAGAGGATAATTTTCTGAATTTGCCTGAGCCTGATTATTATTGCACTGCCAGGACAGCCTGAAGAGGCTGATAGAAAGATACTAGATATGAACTGACCTACAGACATTCAGCATTTTTATCAACACAAACTATGTAATACTCAACAAAACCTCTTATTTAAACTAATTAAAAAAAAACAACAACCTGACTACGACTTTAAAAAAACAAACAAATATTTACAGTATTCTACGAATTGATGACATTCGAAATACTGCCATACTGTGTAGTAAATAATACACATTTTTGAGTGCGAATTTTCCAACTTTGCAGGCTCTAGTCATCAGTGCTATGACTTTATAGAGAGAAAAAAGGGAAATAATTATTTTTTTATATAATTACATTCAAAACCTCTGCATAAAAAACCTCTGCTGCTTGTATAGCTTGAGGTATAGCAGCTACCAAACTGTTCCACAACCACGAACAGTTTGCATAAAGCGAGGCACTAACATATAGACTCCAGCTCATAATCTCAAAACACACATATCCTTAATTGCTGTTTTTTTATGCACAGAAAAAGCTTTGCAGTAAATGACATGTTTAACTTAGGTTTTATCAAACCATCATTGTTCTCTTTTAAAGGCTCCGGCTCTGACGTACCAATTTGAGGGCTTTTTATTTTCTTTTTTACGTGACATTATTGGAGTTTTATATCAAGTCCATAATCCCTGCAAAGCCAGGAGTGTAAACCTGACAGCTACAATCATCCTCCACCTCTGTGTGAATCAGATTTCTGTGAGAGTTAGTTTGTACACGCCGCCCTGCTCCTCCAAGGTGATCTGGAAGGTGTCTTCATTGGAGTAGTGCTTGACGATGTTGTCGTCCATGTGGACCAGAATACTAGCAAGAAAATAGGTAACAAAATATGTTAATCACTTCCAATTTGTGCAAATATGTAGCTAGATAATTAATTGTGACACTTATAACGCAAAAAGTATTATTATTCATTTAAACTTTAATAATTTTGTTAGTTACAACTACAAATTTCAATGTATTTTATTGGGATTTTATGTGATGGACCAAATGGGAGGCCAAGGTTTTCAGGATTTGTGTTCTCTTTTTTTGTTTTTTAACCTGATGTGAAATAGGATTATGGAAGAAATAACGAGTCAGACTTATCTTTAGAAGTTGAATTTATAACACTGAATATTCATCCTGTGCAATTACCTATGTGATTATTTTATTTAAATTTACCAGCAAAAAAAAAAAATCATCCTCAAAAATTCATATTAAAAAATTCAACTGCAGAAATTTGCCTGCAAATTTAACTTTCTAGTGACCTGAGCCAAAGTGATCAGGATGAGTTCAACTAAAAGTTTGAAGGCAAATTGTTTGGTGAATTTAAAGTAAAAAAAAAAAAAAAAATCAGTGTTAAAACTTCAATTAAAAAAAGTGACTAAAATAAATGTAGGAATTTGTTACAAGATTAGAACGCTAATTTCATTAACCTACACAATTTTTTATTTTTTTTGCTTTTTCACCAATGTGCTGTTATGTATCTTGTAATGTGATGTATAATAAATAAAGCAAATAAGCTAATTTCCACAAATGATATCCATCCAATATGATTGAGCTTCAGTTTTTATGTAAAAAATGGTAGACGCTTTGAAAAAAAAATCCCAACTGTCTTTTCAGAATTTTGTTTGTAAAAATGTTGAAAATAATATTTGTTTCCACTTCATATTCATGCACTAACTACCCTTTAGAGATGTGTCATATATTGCTAACCATCCATCGTGCAGAAAGACTGCTCTGTCAGATAAAATCCCAATAAATTACGTGTAAGTTTGTTGTAATGTGATAAAATGTTGAACTAACATTTTTCTGTCCATCAGACAAATTCATTGTTATTTTCTGGATTTTTTTGTGTAGTTTCGGGATTCACTCACCCTTTCTTGCACTTTTTGTAGACTTTTCCAATTTTATCCAGAGCAAGATCGTACTTCTCTGAAATCTGGTTCAGAAGAAAACGTGTTAGATCGTTTTTCTGCACACACATCCTTTTTTAACCACATTATGTGCTGATCTTACTTTGACCTATTTAACCCAATTCTGGCCCTTAAACTCTCAAACTCTCTGCAAGACTGTTGGGCCTCAAATGTACAGACCGCAAGAATGCAGAAAAACCAGAACAAAAACAAACTCAAGAACAAGACGTTCCTGTGCTAAACCTGTTGAAAGCTCAAAAGCTTTACATAACCTCTTCAGCACTGATAACATCTAAACTGACATCACTGTTTGTTCCGACGTACATATCTGTTTCCAGTCCTTTCTCCCAACCAGCACGTATATGAGAGCTGGGCCTCTGGCTACTATAAGTAAACTCTACACCAGCAACATGACACAGGAACATGTAGTCCAGCGCAAGCCGGATAAACTGAAGCACTCACAGCTTCCACCAGGCCCTGCAGCGTGGGATTCTTCAGCATGAGGGCGTCAAACACCTCGTCTGATTCCTTGCGCACGTACAGCAGGACTGTGAGATCGAAAAAAATGAAGAGAAACATTAAAAATAAGACTGCAGGATGTTTACTGAATGCATTTGTTTGACAGTTTATTGATTATTTTGGAAAATAAACAGTTTTAAGATCAGGGCTGAAGAGATTTATCGTTTATTGAAGTAATGTTCAACTAATTTAGTCATCGATTAATTGTTAATTTGAGTATACAGACTAAAAAACACCCATTTGCTTAAAGAACAACCTATTCAGTTATTAAATTGTACAAAAATATATACATTTGCATGTAAGACGAAAAATAAAAACATTGCAAATATGTTTTAAAAAGAACTAATCAAGTCTCCTAGTTTTACCTTCTAATTATTATTTGGAAATGCAAAATTTAATCAGTGACTACATAAATGATCAAACACCAGCGGAATATTATGTTATTGTCTTTTCGGAAATAAAATTTTTTATTTTCTTTTTTAAAATTGGATTAATTATTTGTTTATTTGCATCTTTTAATGTATTATTGCATATAAAAAGGCTTCAGTGGTTAAACACACAATATTCTATCAAGCAACTTTTGCTATGTAATTATTAATCAGTACTGCCAAATTTAATCAATGATAATCAAGCATGCATTGAAGGAATGCTATGCTACTGTCTTGTTTAGTTTCCTATTTAAAAGCAGAATTACTTGCTTATTTGCATTTTTTAATGCATTTCTCATATACAAAAAGGCTTATGTGGCTAAATGCAAAATCTGCATAAAGTGCCAATTATTTTATCAGATAAATCTGAGTAATCAATAGATTAATTAGTTACTAATAAAATATGTATTTTCAGCCCCATTAGTGTCACTACATAGACAAGAGAACAGATGCAGTAACAACACATCATAATTACAACATGGCAGGAAAAAAAGATTAGCTAATACAGAAGAAAATGAAGAATGATTTATTTCTGTGTATGAAGAAGGTTTATGCATGTGATATTAAAACAGCATCTGTCTGTCTGTCCGTCCGTCCGAACTGTCAGACCCAAATGAACGAGGGCTGGCCCAGAGCATCATGTTCCTCTCAAGAACAGCCTGTTCTTTTGGGGATTCAAAGGCCACTAGTTCTATTTTTTCTGTTTAAAATATTACTATGTGCAATTGTACAAATGTATTACTTTTTAACTAGATTTTTTTTTAGATTTCTGTTTGAAATTAGCAACATTATGAGACCTGAGGACTTGTACGAGTCTCCCAGGCTTTCAGTCTGCTATGGTTTCCTGCAGTGAACCTGTTTGTTTGGCGACTAGTGGCAAGGCAAGAAAAGAAAAAACATATTCACCAAATACAGAAAACTGTAAGGATAATGTTGGATATTCAACTTAGTGTATGAAAAAAAGTTATTTCTAGTAAAAAACACAGATCCCCAAATGGAAACCTCTCAGTCACATTTTAATTCTGACCATTTTTGTGATGTTTTTCTGTGAAAAATGGGGCTAAAATTCAGAAAATAGAATAAACCTTCACTTTTGTTCAAGGAGTCACCAGACTGAGGTAATTTCATCCAGCCACACTGCAAAAATGCAACATCTTACCAAGTATTTCTGGTCTAGTTTTCAGTCCAAATATCTCAGCACACTTAAAATAAGATCAAACTAACTTAAAAGTAACTTTTAATTAAGATATATTAGCTTTTTGTAAGTCAATTATTTTCCCCCATGTTATAATTTTAAAAAGATCTGTACTTTTTATCAATGCTCAAGAACTATTTACTTAAAACAAGCTCATATATCTTGGTGGAAAGTTACTTACAAGTTAGTTTTGTGTATTATTTAAAGTGTACTGAGATATTTTCACTGGATACTAGGAAAAAAACAAACTTGGTAACATTTTATGTTTTTGCAGGGCAGCATGTCTCCTTTAGGAGGTATTCCAGACAAATTTCAATGAAAGGTCTAAACAAAGTAATTTCATCTTTTAAGATCTGTACTTGTTGGTTACTTTCATACATACAATAATTTGTCCAAAAAAAAAAAAAAAAAGCCACAGTTTGCTTTTCTTCACAAAGATCTATCACATTTTGAAAGATTATCTTTATACCTAACAGTTCAATTACTCTCTCCAATTTGTCCAATTTAAAACCAACTTGAATTTACAAAACTATATTAATCTTCTCAGTTTAGTAAAAATGTATTTCTGGATTCTTATTACGAGCTGCTGAACGCTGAGCAGTATGTAGGGTAAAGGTTGCCAGCTTGTTTCCTGGTGCGTGTTCACCGGGTGATGGCGATATTTGTTGGGTCACTGAAGGTCTCAGACCTGTGTGTGTGTGTGTGTGTGTGTGTGTTTTGAAAGATCTGGAACAAACAAATGGCCCAGAGTGTACACATGCACAGGAGAGGGGTGAAGGGAGGGAACATCAGAGGCTGACCGCAGCAAACGCACACAAGACTTTTGGCATGTGCTAACAGTTTCATAATTTAGTCCCAGAGAAAAACATCACAAGAAAACACTAATCTGGTACCTTTCTTGGGCTCGTCCGCTCTCGCCATCTTGTTCGGCGGTGACCCGAACTCATCATCGCTGAAGGGTAATCTCCTCATACCTGAACTGCTTTGGGAACAGACCCATATAGCAAACTGTATTTAGTGGGTAAAAGGTCAAAAAGGGGCTTAGAGTTCAACATGAAATCAAGTGTGAAATCAGGAAACGTACCCATCTTCTCCCTCCTCTGCAGGGAAAGTCTGCAGAAAACAAAAAGATATTTACTCAAATATGTCCATTCATAATGGTTGTTTTATATGTGCTTTTAACTGTGCAAACACTTGTTGTAACCCTTCATGGATGGAGTTAAATAGTCAGTTTGGTCAAAGGGAAAAGTAAACACCGGAATCATGTGTTGACCCATTTACTCCCTACCACCATCAGCAGCAAACAGCCGACATGCAGATATAAAAACTGCTGGTTTTTAAATAAATCAGCTTGTTCTAAGTCAATAGTTCTTGAATATAGGTACAGAAAGTACTAGTTCCACTTAACACAGGGAAAATGTCTCATTATACAGCTAAAAAAAAAAAAATTAAGAGACCACTTTAAATGATCAGTTTCTCAGATTTAACTTTTTACAGATTTATGTTTGAGTAAAATGAACATTGTTATTTTATTCCATGAACTACTGACAACATGTCTCTGAAATTCCAAGCAAAAATTTAGTATTTATTTGCAAAAAATGAGAAATGGTCAAAATAACGAAAAAGATGCAGTGCTTTATGACCGCAAATGATGCAAAGAGAACAAGTTCATATTCATTTAGAAACAACAATACTAATGTTTTAACCCAGGAAGAGTCAGAAATCAATATTTGGTGGAATAACCTGGAGGTTTTCAATGCAGTGGACTCTTAATTTTTTGTGAAAAAAAAAATCTGTTGATTTAAAACAAGCTTGTATATCTTGCTGAAAAGTAAATTTTAAGTTAGTTTTGTATTCTTTCTAGTGTATTAAGATATTTGCACTAGAAACTAGACAAAAACAATTGGTAAGATTTTGAGTTTTTGCAGTGCAAGACATGCAAAACTATGAAAAATGGTGGTGATGCTTTTTTCAGAGAGTTGATACAAAGATGGATGAAACTAGATGCAGGATAATCCTTGAAGAAAACCTTTTAGGTTAGAGCTATGGTAGAATATGTTAGAATGGCCTAGTCAAAGTTTCACAAATGCTGTACATCCAATGTGATGACCAGTTTTGCAACAAAAAAAATTGACAAAACGTTTTCATCTGGGGATTTGCAAAGCTAAAATAAGAACTGGAACTTAAAGGCAATCTAATACAAATGCATGCCACACTAATCAAATTTTTCCAGGTGAAAAATGATAAAAACCTTGAGTCATTTCCTTCCTACTTCACAATTATTAATTACTTTGTGGGGCATCACATGATAAAATGTAAATACTTCTTATTAAAGGTTTGAAAATAGCAATAATTAGTAAAGCATTATCTTTCTTTTCTTGGAAAACTGCTGGGTTGGATAATGTGACTTTGTGTGCGTGTGTGTGTAGGTGTGTGTGTGTGTGTATGTGTTAGCATTGATCGTCGGCACTGCTGATAAAAAAACGTTCTATTCTGGGAGCAAAGACGTGAACTCAGCTTATCGGATGCAAATGTTTGGACACCGTCTGTCAAGTTCACTCTCATCAGCGTCGCAAAAAATACCTGCGACCCTTCCCACCATTAAAGCAAAGTAAACCGAAAATATGTATTTGAACTTTGATCGACTTTCTTAATAAAAACAACCAGCAGGGGGCAGTCATGGTAAAAACATTTAATGTTTCTAGTTAATTATCCTCGCTGGTTTGTGAGCAGAAGTGGGTAAAATATGAAAAACATTATTCAAATAAGACAAGAAGTAGTCATCCAAGAAATTAAAATGAACTCAGTAATTTCCAGTCTAATTATTAATATTTTTTGAACAGTAATTTCATTAACAGAGACATCGTAAACAATTTTACTTATTGTTTGGATTGCGTGCGATTCTTATTTCCATTTTTATTTATTTTTGGGTGCGTTTTATTAGAATATCTTCCAGTTCCAGTTATTTTTTTAAGTTAAAGTTTATCTGTCTTCCATCTTTATGCCGTTTTCAACATATTACTCTCAAAACAATATCATCATTTATCCCAACTGGGACAATTTATCGTCCAGCAAAATGTAATGTTGTGACAGACCTACAAGCTAGCTCCGCTAGCAGATTATTTCACTTTAACAAGACATTTTCCCCATTATATAAATGAAATAATCTGCAAGTGGAACTACTAGTTTTATTTACTTATTTTGAACAGACAAAAAGTAAAAACATTTTTGTTTTAAAATTAAAACAAATTAACATGCCCAATTGAAATGCAACTTTACATTATCTGTTCAAAAGGAGCAGGTAGAAGATCTTATGATTTCTTGGCCCTCTCATATTCATCAACTTACAAACATTTAAATCTCCAAACACTAGATAAACTTAAATTATTTCCACATTTTATAACACTTAAATCTCATATTCTCGTCCTTAAATGTACAAATATTTATACATTTTTAATATCAGCAGCATTTTTGGTCTCTGAGACACCCTTCCCATATTTCCATCAATATTAAGGAATTATTTTCTTAAAACAAGCTCCTATATCTTGCTGAAAAGTTACTTAAAAATTAGTTTTTATTTGTACTAAAGTATTTACACTATAAACTAGACAAAAATTACTTGATAAAATTTTGTGTTTCTGCAGTGTATCACTGTGCGGCATGTATATAAAGAAAAAAGTCAAATTTCTTAGTAATTAATAAAAGAAAAACCTATTTATTAGAAATCGGCAGGCTCTTTATACATCCCAAAATAACTCCAAGAGTGCAGGTCAGGTGTGCATCCTCTCATACAGACCCATGTGCGCATCGTGTTCTACGTGCTGCACCAAGGGTTCACTCTGGCTGCTGGAAGCAAAGCTCAGAGTCCATGCACGCCGAAAAGACGTGCTGAAAGCTGATAAACCCCTCATCCATACCCACAGCCTCTCAGGGCTGAACATCCTGGATAACCTGTTTGCAAATCAATAAGAAAGCTGCACTGCTCCTCTTCCCTTTAAGAGCGTTTACTCTCTACCGTCACACATTGTTGTTTTTTAAGACGGTTGTATGGGAACTTTGTTTTTTACTTGTGGTTTGTTTTGAGTCACTGGTGAATGATTCATCTTATGAATAAGCAGTCTGAAACTCTGCCATCATCGCGCAGCCCTCCTATCAAAGCTGCAAAGCAGAACTCTGCGTTCCTGCCAGCATGCCGCAGGCGGGTCACCTCGACCCAGCTGGCAGATGGGGCGGGCGGAGGCGGACAAACAAACTGTTTATGGACCACCAGAATCGTGCTTATGTTTGGGAACACCATAAAAAAAAGAGACGGGTTTATTTCGCTGTTGATTAAAACAGAAGTATAGATGAGGCACTCACGTGGCGCTGGAAGGTGGAGAAGTGGATGTCAGGAATGAACAGGACGGGTTGGGTCTCAAGGTCGCCCAACGTCTTGAAGATGGTCACATCATTTCTCTTCTGAAGGAGGGGAACTTTAACATCTGGAACTGATGGGGAAAGACAGAAAAATGTGCTTTGGTACAAAAAAATAAGAGCAAAGTTTTTAAGTTTCTGCCTTTTCTGCCCAATAGTTGGACACATAAGTAATAAAATCCACTTTAAATGTCCATAAAATGTCCTGTTCACATATTTCTATATAATGTTATTATATTCCCCATAGTGTATTTTTATATCTGATATCATATTTTACATATTTTGCATTCTGCGTTGGTCAGCTGAATTTACTTTTAAATGCACAACAGAAATAAATAACTAGACGTTTGTGCTTGGTTAGAGCTCCCCCTGCTGGCCATTTTGGTGTATCTGCACGATATTCTATGGATGCATTTCAAAGGAAGCATATTATTTACACTCTGATTTATTAAAGTAAAAAAAAAAAAAACACTCATTTTTTGCTTTTTATTAAGAGCTGTCATGAAATCATCAGGAAAATGACTGAAAGTGACTGATAGCCTTCAACTGCAAGTACAATAAAAGGTAATTGCTAAATACCTTCCTCTTCTCAGTGGGTTCAGGCCATTTTTCAACCTAATCAAGCATAATAATACCTGCTGTAAAATGAAATCAGCATATCCACAAAGCTTGTCAGCAGAAAGAAACATGAAGTACTTCAAAATGTCTGACTAATTAAAACTAAACTGCAAAAACACAAAATCTTACCAACAATTTTTAGTCTAATTTCTAGTGCAAATATCTTAGTACACTTGAAATAAGACAAAACTAACATACAGTGAACTTTACAGCAAGACATAGCAGCTTGTTTTACGTAATTAATTCTTTAATATTAATGAAAAAGGGCTAGTTTCAGTGGCAGATTGTTTCACTTAATATATGGGAAAAATATCTTGTTATAGATGAAATAATCTGCCAGAGGAACTAGGACTTTTTCCATTAATATTAAGAAATTATTAACTTTCAACAGAAATAGATAAATCACATTTGGATCCAGTGTTTTTTCTCCTTTGTCCTGTTAAGATGCTCCTGATGTGTCGGGTTCAGAATAATAAAAAAAACCACTAATTTTAATTGAGTTGTTTCAAAATTGCAGCAAAACTTATTCTAATTTGCACAATTTTATGGTAATTGGAATCGCAGGTAATGATTGCTGGATAAATGTCAAGTTAGCAGTTTTCCTCATGGTTGTGCAGGTCAAAACATAACATTTATGTCTTAGAAATAATCTCTTCAGAGTCTCATGTAATAGATTAGATTAAACTAGTCTATTTAATAAAGAATTACTGAAATTTTCAGTGATATTCTTGGTATTTTATAGTGCTTTTAGAAAAGAGTCTTGTCTCATTTCCTTTATTCTCCACATCTGTAGATTTCTCTGTGAATCTGTTGGTGGAAATTAAGTTTAAAGCAAAACTCACAGGCCAGACTCTGGCTGAGATCCGGGACCTTCCCTTTCCGGCGGGACTGCTTCCTCTCCTCATCGCGGATCTTCCTCTCCGCTCCCTTGTCGCAGAACACTTTGATCTGGCAGAAGGCGCGGTGGATGGGCTTGTTGCTGCGGTTGTTGTAGCTGTACGTGTCGATCTGCAGGTTCAGAGGAAGACCCTTCACCCCCTTCTGAGAGGAGAAGTCGGTGCTCAGACAGTTGACGGAGATGAAGATCTGTGGAGAGAAGAAGTTTGAGAAAACAGGAAACAGAGAGAAGCTTTAGGAGTAGAGATGCAACTAATTATTCTGGTTAAATTGGATTAAAAAAAATATGGCACGTTTAAGCATTTTTATACAAGAAACATTAAATTCTGCAACTAAATAATTTAATTGCTTTTTTGAATAAGAAAAATAGACATTTTACTTTAAGGCCTAAAATTTAATAAAAGCTTTTTTTGTGTACATTTGATAATTTGAAGCTAAAAAAATCCTCTTCAAACATCAACATATAAAAACTAATTTCTGAATGACTTAATACACTGAAGGCCAAATCTGTTAATTACTCTTTATCTTAACTAATTACAAATTGGATGGAAAAGGAGCCTAATATGATAATTTTTAAAGAATTTGAACCAAGTGAAGCTAAAACTGCCACTTGACATTTTTACAGATAAAGAAGTTTTTTCATCTTGAATGAAAAATGTTTATTTATTTGTACAGTTTTGGATTAATTGAGCATCTAAATGTGTTATTCTTTTCAGCAAATTGCCTTTTTTGGAGTCTGTATACTCTAATGAATAATCAAAATAAAAACTTTTTTTTAATTAAGGTTCCTTTTATATCAGAGAGAAAGATTAAAATCTGTCTGAAGTTCCTCTGTGCTGCCCTCTTCTGGTCAATTTAAAAACAACATATTTGAACCTGTTTTACTAGAAACAGGTTCTTATTGTGTAAACAGAACCCGTAATCACAGCAGAGGGTCTGAAAGCACCTCATGGATCTGTGAGTTTACCACAGCGCTTACCTTTCAGATCATTTAAGAAAAATACATTCTGTATGTTGTCTACAAGAAAAGCAAATTGAACATACATTTATGCCAATTCTTATCAGCATTAAAGATCTTGTTTTTAAATTGTCCTACAAACAGTATTTTGAAACATTTTCTGGTTTTACTGTGCGTTTTAAAAGCTCCACCATCATTCTTTGGGACTTTTGTTTAGGAACAAAATGTACATCAGAGGGGAGGAGAAATTAAACCCCATGAAGACAAAACAGTCAGACAAAAAGCATACGAGGGGCTGCCCTTTGCAAATACACCACAAATACCCGTATCATGCTTTATTATCACCCTGAGGGCAAACCACACAAACACACACCTGCACGTCTCAACTTACTTCAGCGCAACTTTATCAACTTGACGCCTAAACCCTGAATTTTACTGTCAACTTTCCATCATTGGAAAGTGAGCAGAAACCAAAACGCTCCCCACTCACGTCTGAAAGTGAGACATAAGGCAGCGGCAAACACACATTTAGGACGTCCATTTAGATGCATCCTCACCTGTAATCTAACCTCCAACTGAAGCTTGTTTAAAACAACAAGACAGCGCGGCGGTTAAACACATCACAAGGTGACAAAAAACAAACAAGGATGAACATCCTTTAAACTGACTTCAAGTCAACATCCTGGACTCTGCAGAAAGCGAAGCCTTCATGTGACTTTGTGCTTGTAGCTCAGTAGGTAAAGATGATGAGCTGCAGGTTTGCTGTCTGTTTACTCCTGCTTTATGCCCCCCAGGGCTGTTTCTAGCTTTTTGGGGGCCCTAAGCTATTATTGATAATAGTTTATCAATAAAATCTGAATAAATGGGTCTGGAGTCAGTCAGTGCAGACTGTCACATGTAGAGAAAACTTTTATGCAGCAACACTAAAGCTGAGTTTATGATGAAGAAATTCTAGATAGCTAAATAATTATCTGAGGCTACAATGCAAAAACAAACAAATGAAAAATTTACAAAGTATTTACATCATGACTTTCCTTTTCTAATTTCAGGTGATTGTTATTTTAACCCTTTTAGTCAATTTAAAGTGCCAGCTTTGCATTACTTGGTAAATAATGTCACTTTAATGCAAAGTTGGCACTTTCAGGGCAACGTTTAAAGCAACTACTTTAAAAATATTTACTGAATGACACTTCATGAGAACAGTCATAAACATTCATAAAAACTCCTTCGTGTTCATGGCAGGCGTTATGTCAAGCTTATGATGGTGTCATGTCAGTCTTATGCACACCTCTTCAGATAAAGTGTTACCACAAATTCTAGATGGCTAAGTAATTATCCGAGGCTACACTGCAAAAGCACAAAAAGTCTTACAAAGTTACTTTTCCCCCCCATATTATAAGTGAAATAATCTGCCAACGAAACGACTACTTTTTCAAAGTGAAACAAGATGGCTGCCAAGGGCAAGAAGGGCAGCAAAACCTCTAAAGTTTATCACCCAGCTCTAATTACAGGGGATTGTTGTTTTAATCTTGGTGCTTAAGTGTCTCACTGTCTTACTTTGGCTTCCTCGTTCGTGTCCCACGTGAAGGAAATGGCGTTGTAGGAAATCTCCTCGATGTTGCCGATGGTGTTGAAGCTCTCTTTGTAGTCGGCTGAAAAATCGGACATCAGTTTATTGATTACTCAAAAGGTAAATGGTAGGAAATGGCTGCCAGGTTCAGCAGTGACTTAAATTGAATCCAGTTTAGTGATGCTTAAATTAAAATAATGCCATAGGCATGTTTGTCAATTGGTTCCTGTCTTTCCACGACTGAAATTTCAGTTTGCTCTTTTTAAAACATAAAATTCACTGAGGTTAAATTCACTTTTTATGGTAGATTTTTCTTCACAATGGAACAAATATGAATAAACTAAATAAAAAAAGGAAGAAAGGAAAGGAGGACACAAAAATTACAGAAGAGATTCATGAAAGAAGGCTAGGATAGCAAGAAGGGAAGAGCACGAGGAAAGGAGAAAGGAAAGAAAAAGACAAATGGAAGGAAATGGGTCAGGAAACAAGGAAGAACAAAATAGAGAAGTTATTTTGGAAGGACGGACAGAAGTCGGCAAGTAAGGACCTAAAATGACCAAAACTGCAAAGACATAAAATGGCAGAATTGGAAAAATAAAGTTAAAAAAGTCTTAACAGCCAACTTCACGACACTTTTATCAGGTTATAATCAATCCTGAAAGAACTTCTTGCTTTTGAGTTGCTTTATTTGCATTTTTTGCTATGCATACAGAGGAAAGTTTCATAAACTTCAACTTTTTTCTACTTCAGTTTACCAAAACCCAGGCTTGTCGTTTAAAAGTTTTGTCAAGATGAGCGTAAATCATTGATGTTTTGCTTCCTTATTGCTCAACAAAGTTGCAGCTGGGAATCTTACCGATGTCGAGACACCGCTGTTTGGCCGTGTGCTGCCTGGAGTGCCAGTACTTCCAGTGTTTCAGCTGATCATCCCTGCACTTCTCCTCTCCGAACACGACCATCACCACACTCTGACAAAGAAACATTAATGGGTTTGAACATTTATTTCAGTAATAACACAGACAGCTGTTGCAGTTTTTTTCCTATCAGGCATGTTTTTTAATCGTTCCTACCCTGACTTTTGTGATGGGTTGCTGAATGCTCTTGTTGTCAACCTCCCTGAGTGTGATGGGGTAAAACTGTCCCTTGTTGAGGTACGTCATCGTCCCGTCACCAGTCTTCTGACGCAGAGATTTGGATGCCTCAAGAGAGTACTCAAAGTTACTCCTAGAGGACGAAAGGACAGGACGCATTTATGATATAAAAATTATTAAAGGTATCAATAAACTTTACTTGTGAACCATTTTCAGACTGATCTGATGTTTTATGATCATTCTCATGATAAATACCAATTCAGCAACATCCCTGAAGTATGTGTGCTTTCAGAACATGCAACTGGTATTGTAGAACCAAAGTGGCGTGGCCTATTGATGCTTTGTATCCCATTACTATTATTTCACACTTCCATACTCCTGTCTTACCCTTTCAACTCACAGCTGTTGAAGGTTTGTTTGTTTGTGTAGATCATGGTTTGAAAGGAGGATCACAAAAGGGCTGATGTTGGCCTTCTTTAGCATAAATATGGTATTTGAAATGACGAACAGAGAGCCAGAGTTTTGGTAGACGACTGTAAGGCTGACCAGAATACAGCCAAGTTGACCTTTGGGCTTCCAAATGAAAGACGTTTTGGTTTTTTGGAAATCTCAGATCAATGGGAAGTGTTTGCATTCTTCAGAGAATAAAAGCAAATGCAAGCCACACAAACAGAGCTATTCAATATGATGCTAAATCTAACTTAAATGTCAATTTTGAAGATTTTAAAGTGCAACCCTGTAAGTGGTGAAACAAGTAATCGGATTAATCATGATGGATTGACTAAATAATTGTTAATTTATTAATCGATTAATAGTTAACCAGAGTATACAGTTACCTGGTTCAAATTCTGTAAAAGAAAATCAATTTGAGCACATTTTGCTGTCCTTTTGGGGTGAATCAGTTAAAATAATCACAAGTTGTAATTCTAATATTGAATTAAAAAGGCTTACGTGGTTAAGTGAAAAATTGTCAGAATGTGCCAATTTTTTTTTATCCAGTTAATTAATCGTCAGAATAATTGATAACTAACACAATCGTTAGTTGCAGACCTAAACCCTGTTGAATGGTGGCTGCTTTCAGACACACACAGTGTGACATCACCTCTTAATAAATAAATTCTCACAGAATGAAGGCTAAAAAATATCTTATAGCTAACTTATATGCAACTTTCCCTCAAGATATAGGAACTTGTTTTAATTCTTTAATGTTATTTCACCTTTAAAACATATTTATCCCAAGTTAAAAAAATATTTTATTGGAATCAGTATTTTAAAAAAATAAATATTCAAGAATTATTTACTTAAAACATGCTCCTATATCTTGGTGAAAAGTTACTTGTAAGTTAATTTAGTTTTATTTCAAGTGTACACTAGGCAGATACAGTTAGTAAGATTTTGATTCTGCAGTGTGGAACTGGCTAAAATTAGCAAATGAAACTGATATCTGAAACTGGCCTCAAAATGTTGATCGGTGGATCCGTCATGGAAAGCGGAGCGTCTTACCCTGGTGCCGTTTCAAACTGAGTGTAGTCCTCGGGGGTCATGGTGGCCATGCGTAACTGGAGATCTCCTGGGAAGGCAAACATCTGCAACACACAAAGAGGAAAGAAGTAAAGCAAAGGAAACACATAACTTGCTCTACCATTTATTATACAGTAAATAATCATGATTTAGTTTGTGCTGTTATTTTTTATTATAAATTTAGTGCTTTTTTTTGTTTTATAACCCCCTGTTGGTACAGAAATGTAGAGGGGTTTGTTGGGATCCTCTTTTCTGAGGTAATTCCCCTCCAGGATAAAATAGAGAAAGAGGAGGTTGAAAAGACTTTGGCTATTGTACGAGAAAAGTACAGCACTTTATTGTGTTGGTGAGACAATGACATAATAACACACTGGCCACTATTTTGGCATGTTCAAATAAAAACCAGGGAAGGTTGAGCCCACCACTGGCTCCATGGGATCGGGTGAATATCCTATTGTTCGATGGGAGAGATCTGACAGAAGAGAGGGAAGTGGAGAAAAGTAATGAAGAGGTGGAGGGAAGAAAGGAGGTGGCTAGCAAGGAAACCACATGGAAGGAGGGGAGAATCGAAACACTCGCCTCCTGGGAACCATCCTTGAAGCTCTCGGAGAAGGTGGAGTCGGGGGGAGTGCGGGACTGGGCGCTGGAGTTGCACTGCACCACGGTCTGGGCCAGATGGCGATCGAAGGCGCCCACGTGACTGTCCGTTTCGCTGCAGTTGTTCGGCACCGTGACAGAGAAGCCGTGGGCTGGCACCTCCGTCTTTACAGGCGTGTAGTTCGGCACAGTGGCGATGGAGACGGTGACGGTGGTGTCTAGAGGAACAGAGCGCGGTTAGCGGAAACGTTTTTTTTCGTTTACATGGCGTTTACATGCTTAATGGTTAAATTTAGGACCAAATTACAACATTTTGCATTTTCAGCTGGTGCAGTTTGTTTTCACACTGCACTAGGTCAAGCAATCCAGAATATTAAAAACCTGTTCCCCTCCTTGCCTGTGCAATTATACAATCGTAAATAATTGAAAAGCAGAAGAAGAGCCTCATTTACAAACAACAAGAAAGCATCAAGCTGTTTCTGAAGGTTATTTCAACTTGTCTTTTCCAGCAGCCATTGTACAGTGCACACAGCGGCAAAACCAGCTGACCAAATGGGTTGCTAGGTAACAGGGCTGGGCTTCTGGGGTTGTTAGGTAACCGTGCAGTGACTCAACAATAAGGAGTTTGTTGTTTTTTTTTTTAAAAGGCTCATTTTCCAGACACCAAAAAACAGAAACTGTCTAGGTAGTTTTTTTTTTTTTTTTTTTTTTTTTTTTAAGTGCTCGGACTGTTTGGACTGCAGCTGAGAATCAGATATGAATCTGGAGTCATAGTTCCCCCCTAATGAGTGTGAACAGACCTGGTGAAGGAAAATGAGCCCTCGTCTTGTCCTGGGCCAGCTGAAGAATGTTGACGGGTGTTTTGAGGACCTGGATCCTGTTCTCCATACCAGCTTCCGGCAGAGGAACTATTGGATGTCTGGCCTGGATCTGGTGCCTGCAACACAGGAGCGGAGATTTCTACTGTATCTGTGGGGCTTTGTCCTGACAACGCTGTGTGAAATGTAGCATCTTACAGCATAGAACAATCAATTTTTAACATCTATATCTTTCATAAAGTGTAACTAACCCCCTTGTGAAAACATAACCTGGCCCCTGACAAATTTTTTAAAAAATCCAGCAAGGTGGGCAGAGCCAAAAGTCACTGAGGCATGGCAGAATAAAGCAGAACTAAACAAATTTATACAAAAATCACAAATATAGAATAGAACAACCTATTTAGACAGTTTAACAGCAAAAAAAAAAAAAGTTGATATGGGGTTAGCTGCACTTTAAAGGGGATGTTTTATATTTTTGCAGTGCTTTTGATCGATGCAATCCTTCCAATTACCACTAATTAAAGTTTAAAATAGTTTCATTCTCTTTCATTTAACTTCACTCTAACTTGAGAAAATTAATAATAATAATAATAATAATAATAATAATAATAATAATAATAATAATAATAATAATAATAATAATAAAAACAGTTTTTATGAAAGGAAAAAATTCTAAACCAACTCGGAGTTATATGAAAAAAATATTCCCCATGTTGTTACATCATAAACATTATACAAATAGCCAGACATGGTGGTGGTAGTGTGATGATCTGGGCCAGCTGTTCTGGACAACTTGCAGTAATTTTCAAAGCAATATAACAGAAAATTATATTTTCAGGCTATCAGTTCATCATCTGAGGCTCACCAGGTCTTGATTACATCGCAAGAAGCAATTAATCAATTAATCGCATGATAAATTTTAATGGGCTCAACAATTTCCATCCTTATGATTAATCATTTTGAAGGGTAATTTTGTTAACAGTCATCATAATCCATTTTATATATGGTTTCGGTTGCATTTGGTTTTTGTTTCTGTTTTATTTATCACTTTATTTTGTTTATTTGTGTTTATTTTGAATATTCAAAATGTCTCCCAGTTCCAGTACTACATGTTTTCTTTTACAAAATTACAGTTTATTGATCTCTGAGAGGGCAAAAATATTATTGTTTATTGCAATAATTTCTGGGACAATTTAGCTAATTGTTGCCGCCATCAATCTGCTAGAACGCCATGTGGCTATAAGTGTATAACACTGGATCCAAATGTTATGTTTTCTCAAAATACTCAGAAAGTGGGATGTGTGCTTTAGGCTGCTGTTGTGCTTTTATTCTTACAGGATGGTATTAGGAGAGATCCACCGCTCACCTTTTGTTTGGATCCACATCAGAGACCAGCGACTCTGTCTTGGGTATTGTTCTCTTCTCCCTGGGCACCTGCATACGAAGGTAAACACAGCCGCTCAGCGTCTGACCACATCACATCCAACAACGCGGGTCACCCTGCTGCCTATATGCGCAGCTAGATCAGTTACAAACTCAAGCTCTGCCTGGCAGATGTTCCACAATGGTCAGGCGTCGGTAAAAACGGTAACAGACCGTAAAAAGTCCTGGTGACGTTTAGTTTTACCTCATAGTAGTCGTAGAGGAAGCCGAGAGCTGCAGCGCTGTCCTCGTCTCCGTTTATGCTCATCATGGCCTTGGTGGCGACCGTCAGCGGGTTCTCCAGAAAAGACTTCCAGGCTTCATCCTCTGTGGTGAAGGGACGGCGTTGGCCTCCATACCCCTGCTTGTTCTGGAGAACCAAGACCGCACGCTTACTGCAAAAGAGAAGCGAAATTTTATTTAAAAGTGACCAATTGTGCTTCACTGAGAATTACATTGTTTACACAAAATCATTCTTAGATCTGGTCAGTTCTGCCTATTTTCAGCTGCTGACCACCCCCTGACTCCAGGTTTACTTTTGAGTGTGTCAGCAGCACACTCCAAAGTGGTTGCAAACTGCTGCATAAGTACATCTTTGAAAAGCAGAAGTAGAGCCTCCTGCACAACAATCAAGAATGCAGCAAGTTGTTTCTGAATGGCAATTCAAATTTAAAAAATACTTTACTTATCCCAAAAAGAAAGTAAATAAATAATAAGTCAACAACAAAACACTCGTCTTTTCCAGCAGCCATTGTACAGCACATACAGATGTAAAACCAGCTGACCGAATGCGTTGGATCTTCACTTGGGTTGCTAGGTAACTAACGGGCTGGACTTTGCAGGGGTTACTACATGAGGCGCAGTGCTTGCTGATTTGTGACATTACATTTGGAAGGTTTTTAAAATGGTTCATTTTCCAGACAGAAAAAAGTTAACTTATTACTAAAAAACAGCTCAGCATTTTTTTTAAATGCTTGGCCTGTTTTTAGAAGCAGCTAAGACCCAAATGGAAGTACAAAAAAGTCCAAAATGGGAATTTTGAATAACAGGTCCCATTTAATCTGCACAGATCAGTAATTAGAGGGTTGATGTTTCTTTTGAATACTTTCCATGCAGATAATTAGTCACTTTTAGCACAGTGCTTCTAACAGGTACTTAAAAAAAACAATCACAGCTTCGGTTAAAAACCGACAAACAGGTTGTAAGTGTGACAAATCGGCTGTAGGGAGGCTGTTTCTGCGAAGGACTTGTTGTTCAGGCTTTGCAACGGTTGTGCAACAAATCTCAGCCATCGAACCACAGATTTGGCTCAGAGAAAAAAGAAAAAAGACGCGATACAGGCTGGTCCAGTGGGACGACTCTGCTGCTGGGATCGTCATTGGCGGACGAGCCGATGGAAGGTGACGCAGCTGACCCTGCTGCATTCCTGCACTTCAACAACACTTTGCTTCTGTTGTTTTACTGTGACAGAACCCGTTTCTGAAAAAATAATGATGAGTTCTGGTGACAGTTGGCGCCAGAAACTTTTTTCCACTTCTTCTGAGACCTTTCAACGTCACGACTTTAAGAGCAGGAACCAGGAGTTTTACCATTTCTTTTTATCCTAATGTTGCATTTTGCTATTATTTTTCATTTATTTTTCTGTAAGCCACATTGAATTGCCGTCTGTATGAATGTCACAACACAAATAAACTTTCTTTGCTTCCTGCTTTGTGCCTTCTTCATGGAATAATCCTCAGTTTGCACTGAAGATGAAGGCTTTCAGGAAGGTTTCAAGACTTATTCAAATGAATAGTGAAACTTTTTCAACTGGACCTTGTCCCCATTTAATGTTGGCTTTAACATTTACACTACAGAAGTAAAAGTATCATGTTTGGTACAAGTATTTTGGACCAAGTTATTGCTTTAAAACCCTGCTGCATCTAGTACCATTAATCATATGTCATATTTAGGAGTGCTTTGTGTTCTTGAAATACATGAAGAAATTAAAAGGCAATCAGTTGTGATACAATACATAAATCAATTAATTATGTTGGAAAATGTTTATTTTTTTCGTTAAAAGCACGTAAGAATTTTGTGCCACGTTTTAAAGAGATATAAATTAATCTTTTACAGCTTCGTCTCCTTCAAAAAAGTGATGTTAATTTGAAAAAATTAATACAAATCAAATAAATATGAATTTCAATATATAAAAAAAATATTTTTTATGTTTATAATAAATGTCCTCTGAGCACTGAAACCTGAATTTATTTTTAAAGAAGACTCAGCAGCTATGAAAACGAAACAGCTCAAGGTCCCGAGGTTGGCTGTTTACTGTAAATCTAAATGTTTACGCTTCTCCTTATTTTACTTAAAGCCCAGCAAACACACCATGAAATAAACCTCCTGATTGTCCTTCACAACCAATTAAGTATAAAAAGCAACTAGAAAATATTCAGCTTTCACATCTCCAATATAGTCAGAGTAATAATTAGTAATCCAATAGCTGATTGTGTTATTCTGTAAACAAACCACTAAGATCAATTTGGATTTAAGTGGAGAAAACTGGTCAGATGTATTTTTTTTTAGAGTTGTATATAAAAACAAAAAACATGTTTTTAATTTAAAGGTATGAGAGCGTTTATTTCTTGTGTTACGATCCTTTGGAATGACACAACATTTGTTTTCTGTAGTAAAACCCACCTGAGCTTGTGACAGTGCGCTGCTTGCTTACATTGTCTGTGTGGGGCCAACGCCTAACAGGTGTACAGTTTCACTCCTCTTAAAAAAGTCTCTGTTTTGCTGCCCTCAAAATTCATACAGCGAGTTGTTTCATCAAATCAAACATAAAAACAATAAATAAATAAATAAAAAGAATCCAACTTTTTTTTTTTGGTTTTCCCTTTCTTCTCTATAAACCTCCTGCCACTTTCTGTTACTGATCCCATATTCTTGAGCAAATACCACAGAAACAGTTAAATCAAACTAAACCGCCCATCCAACACGCTTTCCAACAGGCGCCGTTTGCTCTCACGACAGGTGGAGATACACCTGTACAGGCTTGAACATGACAGGTGAAATGCGCGTCACACCATGGGAAACTACGAGCTCTAGTCGTCTCAGCGCCTGGCAAGCCAAGCGATTGGGAAAACTTACCCATGGAAAAAAGAGAAGCTGATTTATGGTCATTCCTAATAAAAGGATGCTTAGCAGTGCCAGAAATAACCAGGCAGGAGCTCCGGGATAGAAATTAATCCTTAAAAATCCACAAAGCCTGAACGAATCTGCAAAAATACTGTGAACATCCCTCAAAATATTAAGAGTTGGTATTTAGAAGAAAATACTGTCAACATGGTCGTTGAGCAGCTCGGAGTAGAGAGTCAGGACAACTTACTTGTCATGCTCCTGTGACATCTTGGTCGGTCGAACTGGACTTTCGAGTTGGTACTGAAAATCCGACCCGTCTTCTTTAGGCTGGAAAACTCCTCGGTTACCGCTGGATGAGGGCCGCAGCAACAAACAAAGTATCCCGGACTTAGAGAACGGGTTTTGTCGGCTTTTCTCGCTTTTTTGAGGAACTGAGGCCGGTTTTACCTGTGATGAAGCCGCGGATTGGATTACAGGTGCAGAGGTGGGCGGGGCCTCGCTGTCAAATACCCCGATAGCGGCGCTGATTGGCTCTTATTTTGGCCTATACCTGGAGCTGTGGGAGACTTCAGGTAAACCAGTTGAACAATACTCTTAAAAAACTGTGATTTATGGTATTGAGTCGTGTTGATATGGGAAGTTATTGTTAAAACATCTGTTTAGAAGTTTTAATGTTTTTTTTTTTATTATTATTTGTTCTTATTAGTGTTTGTTAATGTATGCAACAGGTCTGTATCACTGTGAATTTCCCACTAAGATATATTCTGCTTTATTTTATATTTTTTTTATATATTTATTTTTTGTTTTCCACGTCTCTGTCAAAATTGAGACAATTTCTTAGTAATATTTACACATTTCTTGTGCACAGTTTTGGAAAAATATGAAAAGAAGTTGGGATAAAAGAAACATCTTTTTGCTTTTTGTCACAGTTAACTTTTCAGATTATCGACCTATCAAAACCAACCTGTGGAAAACTGTGACTAAACATATTTTTGTTTCAAAATCTGAAAGTTACACCCAGATCTGATCATGTCCAATCAAAAACTCACCTAAACAGAACCAGTGTGGCAACATGAAGTAGGCTAAAAGATAAAAAAGCATCTCATTGCAGCCAGATTCCAGATGAGAAACAAAGTCGTTGACATTTATCAATCTGGAAAGAGTCACAATTGACAAAGTGACACATCTGTTATTGTGTTTTACTGTAGATACTGGAGATTATTCTTAAATTACGAGCAGGGAGGCTGTTACTCAGGAGATATGGGATTTTTTTGCCATTCTTGTTTGCAGATATCCAGAAACACTCTACAGACATGCAATAACATTTTACAGTACATATTGTTTAAATGAAATGAGAATTTGACTACACCAGATGTGAACTTTAAGGGGCTCCCTTCAAAAATTACAGTAAAAATATTAGAATATCAGTAGTAAATTTACTAATTCCTTTAAATCTTACATTTGAACTATAAACAATTTAATTTAGCTAAGCTGAAATCAAATAGTATTTCCATTCACAATAAGTAAATGTAAAAGTTTTGGATCTGTGTTAGTCTTTGCAACTGCAAAACTTTGCCTTCAGCGATAACTTCTGACAAGCTAAATGTCGGTCAAACTGATGTGGAAAATCTGTTTTAATGCACAAAGTTAACATCTAAAGGAGGTTGTTACTTCAAAGACTTAAAAAAGAGAGAAAATATGCACTAAAACTTTGCTTTTCCAAAAGAAAACATTTGTAAGTATGATTTACAAGGTATGAGTGTTAGTAGATGGAGCCTCAGTGTGGAAAAATTTGGAATTTTGAAAATGAAATTGTGGAAAGTCTGGTTTTGCATGTTCAAATGGAGGTAAAATACTATGAATATTTAATTTAACAATATAATTTGGAGGAAAAAAGGATAATTTAAGCTCAAAGGGGTGGAAACCAAACAGAAAATGTTCCTATTACTACCCATGTAATATTTCAGTTTTAAATTTTCTTTGAATATCAGATTTTTTTACTGACTCCTGAGCATTTTAAACCATTGCGCTGCTGTATATGAAGCACTAATTATGCAACCTTAGCCAGACTTTAAGAAGGAGTAACCAGGGGATTAAAACCACAAGGTTTCGAGACCCACAAAACATTTTAATTAAAATAAATCTCCATTTTTATACGTTTTCTATGGAAAACCAAAGTATTGGGAAACAATGATGTCAAAACCAACCTCTGACCCCAAGCAAGTCTGAAAAACAACCTCAAGCTGCAAGAGCATGCTCCACTCCTTCCTTTTGTGTTTATGGTGAATTGTGACGTCACCATAACGCTGGCCAGTGGCCGTTCTTGTATAATCTCCCACCAGGTTCAACCAGTTTACATGCTGCGTTTTTCACATTTTATTAATTTAAGGCAGTCCAAATAGCAATGCAGTATTACAATGAGATCTGATTCTTAGATTTCTGCTTTAGAAATGATGCAGAAACGACGAATCATGATGTGCCGCCATATTTGTACAGGTAAAAACTCATTTTAATTTGTTTTATAACTGAAATGCAACATAATTTTGGTCCAATCTATCCAAGTTGACAAAGTTTTCCCACATTTTATTGGCTAAATTTAGTAAATCAGCTTTAGTTTAGGTATATCTTGATGAAATATTCATTCTGAAATGAAATAAATTTATTTTCATACTGAATTTCTGATTTGCAAACATGTGATTTTATCTCATTGACTATTTTTATTCAACTTCTTCCTTCCCACATGAATCAATGTTGTATTTAACCTCCATTCAACATTTTTGATCTCTTTTTATTGGCTGATAAAAATATAAATAAATCATTATAGTTTTTATGGAATTGTTTAAATATCAGACGGAAATAAATCATTAAAGTTTGTTGCAAAACTTTTCAAAATAAGAAAACTTTCTCATTTTAACAATATTAGAAAAACTCTTTATAACGAGATTCATATCTCATTAAAACCAAAATATTTTCTCTTTTGAATAAGGTCATAAAAGTGAAACAGGAATAAATTTAGACGTCATAGAGGAAACAATGTGAGGAGAGTCATACTGAACCGCTTTATGTAATCTTATTTTTATATCTCGTTATAACGAGAAACATTCTTATTTTAACAAGTTTTGCATCTCGTTATGACAAGAACTTTTTCTCGTTTTAATGAGAAACTTTTACGTCATAACAAGATATCATTCCTGAATTTATTTCCAAGCTTTGACAGTTAAATACTTCTGTAAGTTTTGGTCATTCTGTTTGAAGTTTCTATTTAGTTTTTGTACAGAAAAATGCGTAACAAAAGATTTTTGGCCACCAAATCAGGACTGCTGGTGAAAGAACCAGTAGGAATCCAAATCAGAGTGCAACTGGAAGATAAGTCCTGTTTTATCAGAGCTGTTGCCGCTCCGCAGTGCTCGCCGTCCTGGGTGGGGAGCCATATTGCTCATATCAAAACCAACCACAGAGATCAGTATCAGGCCCGGCTTGGTTACTATAACATTTTGGAATGTTTTTCTGAGCGAATTAAGGGATTTGTACAAATAATGCTGCGTTTCAGAGGAACCTTCTAGGAAAAGAAAAATGCAAATCAATTATGAAACATTATGTTTTCATTTGGGCAATGTCTATAAACACTGAAGTATCAGTCTACACTGCAAAAACTAAAATCTTATCATGTATTTTTGGACTATTTCTAGTGCAAATATATTAGTATACTTGAAATAAGACAAAACAAACTTACAGGTAATGGAAAATTATTTAACTTATGGGAAAAATGTTTTGTGAAACTAGAACTTTTTCATCAACATTAAGATATTATTAATTTAAAACAAGCTCCTATGTCTTGCTGAAAAATTACTTCTGAGTTAGTTTTGTATTATTTTAAGTGTACTAAAATATTTGACTAGAAACTAAATCCGAAACACTTAAGATTTTGTAGCGTATTGTAATTTGCATTTATAGAGAGTCACCAAAACTTGAATAAAGCCACTCAACTTAAATTCAGCCATGGAAATAATACAACATGTTGAACATACCAATTTATATTGAAACCAGTTTCATTAGAAAATGGTTCCTATTGGTATAGAAACCAATAGGAATTGGTTTCTATACCAATAGGAATTGGTATAGAAACCAATGGAAATGACTGGTTTCTATACTCAGAAACCAGTCATTTCTAAGTTTAGGGGGGCTTACAGGCTCTCTTCAGTCACTACATCTGCAGGCAAATTAGTCCTGAAATGTTTAGAAATTGTAAATTAGCATGCAAACAGATCAGGGGGCGACAGTCTATAACATCCTGCAGCTCCAGGTAGAAATGTGGAAGCCTGTAAGTTTAAGCTGATTATCTGTCAGCTTCTATCTTTCTGCTTTGACTTTAGTGAATAAAAATCCATGACGATGGTGTGATCTGCTTGTAAAACAAACTGATGAGACGAAATGAAACACTGAATGAAAACAAGCAGCTTTAGTTGGAGGCTTAAGAGATGCTATCAGCTTTATTCAAAGTTTCTCCGCTCACTCAGGCAGAAACTGACAGCGCGTGCCCACCATCCCCCCGAACAAACCAACCTGCAGACACAACCTCCTCCTCCTGGATCCTGCTTTCTGTTGATCTATCCCGGTACAGGGACACCTGCTTCTATTGGAGCTTGTTTGTGTTTGCACTGAGGACATGGGATACAGAGGATATGCGTGTGTGTGTGTGTGTGTGCGTGTGTGGGTGTGTAGGGGGAGAAGAAATGGGAGTTTGGGAATACGTGGCAGGGTTGCTGATGCTGATTCAGCAGCACATGGAGGGGAAACCAAACAAAAGAAGAAGCCGTTCACGGATCAAACATCGGGATGAAGCATGAGGCTAATCTGTTAGCTCCTCAAATAAAGTGGATTTAAAAAGTCTGTTGAGATGTAAAAAAACAAACCAATAGGAGTAGTTTCTGAACCTTTAATGTGACCTAAAAGCTGTAAACTCAGTTAAAAAACAAATGGAAAATATTTAGGTGGATAAAAGAAGCTAAATGCTTTCACACAACCCTTAAAACCTTTTTGAAGAACAGTGTGATAGTCACTCTTTTTTGGCACTTTACAAAAAAAACCCATTTCAATTTTACGTTGAACGTCCTGAATTGCCCATATTTGTCCACTTTTAATTAAAAAAGTGATCCAAATCTGTCAGATTGTGAACTTTTTCTTAATCAGATTTGTGTCTGAATTGAACTTGAATTTAGTACTTTACTCTGAAAGATGAAGCTTGTCTTCGTCTTTTGCTTTCTAGCAAAGTTTTGTGACATTAGCTGGTGTGTGAAACTGTTCCCAACTCTCTCCACATTAAATACAAACAAACCAAAGCATGATAGTGCCACCACCATGCTTCACTGTGTGTATGGTGTTTCTTTGGTGATCTGCTAAAAGTCTGAAGTTAGGGCAAAAAAAAAAAAAGGTCCTACCTTAGTTCAATTAATTAAGAAAATTGTACTGATTTAAAGATTTTTTTAAAACATTGTACTTTATTTAATATATTAAAAACAGTCTGTGACTTAAGTATCAGCTTTTATTATATTTAGTCATTTCAATTATGTTTTCCTTTCAATTTGAGTTACAAAAGAGATGCTGTGTCAAAGTGAAATAAAATGTAATAAAATATGATCTTTAACAATGTTGTGAGAACAAACATGTTTAGTAAATCTGCTGAATTGTGTTTTTTATTGTGTTTATTTTTACGTTAATTGACTTTCCTTGTTATTGTAAATACAGTGGACTACCTGATGTTTATGAGGATTAGGCACCACAACTTAAATCTGTGAATAATTAATGCTTAAACCAGCCCACTTTAATAGTTCAAACACCAAATAAACCTTAATATGCATAACTATGCACAGTGGAAACCGTTTTGGCGCTTCCAGGTCAGCTAACATCTACGGTCTTCCTCAACAGCCAATCAGCTATAAGGAAAATGAATTCTGCTCCTTGATTGGTTGATTTGTAAATGACACCAAAAAGCAAATCAAGAAGCTTTGTCTAGACATTTCCGATTCCCAAGCAGCATTTTCTTTGGAATATTTTAGATATGGTTGAATTTTCCATAAATGATTTGAATGTTTTACAGAAAAACCCATAAATAGCAGAAGGACATGAGTGACCTTATTTTGCTAAAATGAAAAATTCAGGGTTTAGGTTTAGATATCAGAGACTGATCTCTTCAGTTTGTGAATTTCTTTAATTCAGGGCACGATGTGTTGCTGTTTCTGACATCTGTTTGCCTACTTCAGGTTGTCAGGCAGGTTCTGTTGAAGTATTTTCTTTTATTCTGCAGCTCTAGGGTTTATCAGACATGGGTGTGGCTACTGAAACTGAACTTAAAATTCAACTAAAATGCAGATAATTGCAGTTTATTCATAATTTGAAGGGATAAGTTGGTGTTTAGGTTGGTTTAAATCGCCATTAAAACTGCTTTTTGTATTTTTTTAACGGTTTTACAATTTGTTTTTAGGATTTGAAACATTTAAGTGTGACTAAAAAACCAAAACAAGAAGAAATCTAAAATTTATTTTTGTTGTATATTTCTTGCAGGAATATCGCGATTGAGAAATTTCAGTGACTTGCATCACACAATTCTTAATATTTAGTTTCATTTCTGTCTTGTTTGACAGAGTATTAGGGCCAGACAAAATGAGTAGATCTCCACCAGAAAAAACTCATAAATTTTTAGATTAATCGTCAAAATTTTCTAAAAAAAAAAAAGAAAAAAGAAAACTTTATGGTTCAAAAGTAAAAAAACTCAAGACTTTATAAACTCAGAAATTTCCAAGTTTTTGTAGCAAATCTTCAACTTTTCAAACTAAAGATTTTTTTTTGCTTTTCTAGAAATCACAACTCACAAACAAGAACTTAAATAAAACCAATGAAAAGAGGAAGTAAAAAAGGTATTTGCTCTCTAGTCAAGGGCAAATACTTTGTCTTATAAGTCGATTGCACTCTTTGGAAACCAGAAGAAAATCAGTTCAGAGGTAAAAGAAGGACCTTTGAGAAGTTTTCAGTTATCTACAGGAGGCTTTTCGTCTCTTTTTCCTTCCCGCTGCTCTCCTTCCCTTTCACCTCCAACATCATAGAAGGCAGTTAATGTCCCGCCTCACTCCAGGCATGAAACCGGGATGGAAATGAGATGCAAATCCTCCCCCGCTTGCCCTGCATGTGTGCACTTGTTGGAGCTCAGTCATCGTAACTGTTTGAGGTCGGAGCGACGCTGGACCATCAGCCTGCTTCCAGGATCTCATGTTGAAGCTTGCTTTGTTGGGTAAACAAGCCTACATGAACAATAAAACAGTGTTGTGAAGTGTTGCACAGATCACTATCGTGTTGCTGGTCTGTCTGAGTGCTAACTGACATCACATATGCGCACATGGGATGTTTTAAGAGAAGATTTGAGCTTGAAATTACATCTTGTTGCAGTTATTTCTTCTTTTTGGGGGGGTTACCAGTTTCTCCCTGAGGGGGATCCAGAATCTGCCATCAAATGGCAGCGTGGTCATAATGTCTGGCAGCGTTTTGCTGAGGTCGAGGTTAGATGCAATCTTTCCGTTTCCCACTGATTACAGTAAAAACACGTCTAAACACCGAGGGCAGAGGAGACCCGCATGGAGCTCCTCAGTTCTTATAACACACACTGACACACACTCAGAGGGGAACGGGTCATTGCTTTTTCCCAGTGTGATGGGATTCTGGGATTGTTTTGCTTCACAACATTATTGATGTTTTACCCCTAAACTGTGAAAAATAAACAAAAGAAGCCATTTATATTTGTTTTATTGGCACTAAACTACCCTAAGTTTTTCTTTTTTCAACAACAACCTATTCTGTTTTACAACGGCGTCCTAGAGCCGCAAAGAAACACCTATATTTTGTAATTGATCTCAGAAATTATTGAGGAAAAAACTCGGAAATTTCTGAGTTTGAAAACTTAAAAGAATGGCTGGGAAAAATGAAATTTTGAGATTTCTGGAATAGAAATATTATGGAATATTTCTAGAATTATTCAAGAAATATTTCTGGAATCTTTCTTGAAGTGTATCTAGAAATATTTCTAGAAATAATTCTAGAAAAGTCCAAATTTACTAGAAAAACTGAAATTTTGAGATGTATGGAATAATTTTAGAAATATTCTAGAATATTTTCTAGAATTACTTGGAAATTTCTTAGTCTCTTAGTTGGAGTTCAGACATGTCATTTATTTTTTTAATAACATTTTTAAACATTTTTTCAACTTTTCAATCTCAAAAACATTTTCTAAAAATGTTTCCCGAAATAATTTCTAGGAATATTTTCACTTTTTATCACTTGTGCCTTTTTCTGTAATTCTAGAAAAAAGTGAGAATTTCTGAGCTTGAAAAGTTGAAAAATTGCTAGAAAAACTCAGAAAGTTTCTAGAGAAAAAAAATTATAAAATTTCTCAGCTCCAATGAAGAAATGTCCATGTTTGGTGAAAAAAGTCACAATTTTGTTTGTTTTCTATGTGAGTCAATATTCACCTCTCATCTTTATTGCACTGAAAGATCAGTTGCCATGGTGATATTCAGATATTTTCCAATTAAAGTGATATTTCCATGAACAAATCTACAGTCTTTTTCATATGTATTTGACATTTTCTGTTCTTAATCCACTTTTCATCACATGTGCAACCTGTCTGCCTTGTTTCCAGTTTGATAACATGTTTTATCTGCTAAATAAATGTGTTTGTAAATCACTACCTGTTTTACAACCAGCCAGAAGTCGGAGGCCTTCGTAAGCTGCTGTGTTCATAGAGTGTGTTTGGTTGAGGAATGCCGGTGAACCGAATAAACAACATTCCAGCAATCATGGACATTTCAAAAAGTTATTTAAAGACTTGCATCCATGGGAAATTTGACCATTTGTACTTAATATATACACAGATACTGAACGAATGATGTTGGACTATGGTCTGTTTTTAAGGTGTTTCATGACCTTTAATCCCAGATATGATCGAATAGAAAATGTTTTTGTGTTTTCAGGCTCTGCAGTAATTCAGCTCTATGTGTGACTGGTAAAATAATTTCTGCTGCTGTGAGATCATAATCGGACGAGACGTCAGGCAAAATGCCACCACATCTCAGCAGGTTTTGGAAAAAAACAAACGCCGACATGTTTGGTGTATTTCCAGTCAACCGTCTCATTCTCAACATTTACTCACTTCGTCAAACAAAATCCTGCTTTTGCCTTTTTTTTTTCTTCCTTCTTCATGAGGTGATAATTGTGCAACCCAAGCCCTTATTACTGTCCTGTGACTTACAGGTACTTTCAGGAATATAAAGAAAACAGTGTGTGCGTTCACATACATCACATGGAGACTAATAAAAGGAGAATAAATGAGGTGGAAGATGTTTACAGACTGTTGAGTTGCCTTCGGTGAAGGCGTTTATTGTTGAAGAAGGTGTGAGAGACAGAGAAACGAGCTCTACCACTTGTCACCAGGTTGAGCCTCCCGTTCTGCCCAGTCCAGTTTTTGTTTCACCTGCAAAAGCAGAAATCACGGCTTATCACTTCTGCAGCAAATATTCCCAATATTACTGAACAAACATCCAACAGCTCCGGATTAACCTGCATAGTTTTACCTGTGTTTGAGCTTAAATGTTTTAATATCTACTTATACTTTCAAGATTTGCATGAAGAATTGCATAAAACCTGAAGATGAGATTTTCTGTGTCACAGTTGCACATCTTGAGTGAAAACCAACATATTAGTGTGTGCAAAAAGTAACTCTTTTTTGCTGTTATATGAAAACATTCATGCAAACTAGTTCACAGCACATGGATTAAAATATGGGAAAGTGAAGAAGCTCATTTTAAACTTGAATATATGTTTAAAAATACATTTTAAACTTTCTATCACGTAGAGAAGTATAATCTAAGCAGCATGACAAGCTGGAAAAGGTGCTCTGTGTTTTCCCCTTTTAAGAGTTTGAGAATGCGTTCTGATTCAAGACTCTGAGACTCAGCAGGGAGGAATCCATCCTGGGTGGATCTCTGTGGTCAAACCTGAATGGTTTCTTCACAAGGAAGCAGGAAGCAAAAGTATTTTTCTTTAGAACATCTACTTTGTCATCTTCACTCAGCCCAACATATTCACTAAGCAACAATATGTGACCTTTGGCAGCTTCAGAGTTTTATCCACTTTCAAAACTGTCAACATGACTTGTCACATGCATTAACTCCTGGTAAATCTTTATCTGAGTAAAAATATGCTTGCTGAGTGCGGAGAGGTGCAACGGCCTGAGATGTTGCAATACTGGTGAAAGTGTCATCAGGCATTGTATTGCATATGATTATGCATCTACAATTGCTTTTTTGGATTTTGCTAATTCAGCCTTTTCACATAATTGATATCTTTGAATTGCCAGACTTGTTTAAATATAAACTTATTTTGTCAGAAAAGTTTAGAAAGCTTTGAAAAGTCCGATGATTATTTCATGATTTGTTCAAACTTTAAATAGTTATACTTTCAGTGTGAACATTTTTTGTTCAACAGAATATTTGTTTAATTTAGTATTTAATCTGCAATAATAGCTTACAATTTGGTCGTATATAACCTTGCTTTATTTTTGTTATTGGCTGCATTTCCATTACAAATGTGCACAAAACTTTGTCAATATTCCACTAAAGTTGAAAAAACATATTTATTTTTTAATGGAAACACCACAATTTCTTTTTTGCAATTGTGGTGTTTCCATTAAAAATCACATGATCTCCAAGCAAACTGCTAAAACATTTTAGCAGGAAGAAATGAAACATCCAGATGTGCAGTCTGACTGAAATCAATCAATCAATCAGGTTTATTTGTGTAGCATATTTCAGCAACAAGGCATTTCAAAGTGCTTTACATCATGAAAATATAAAAACACATTTTGGTTGTGACTGCAGCCAAACTAAATCATTTGAAGGGTGTGAATATTTATTCACTTATTCTGTGTTACATATTTTTATTTTATTGCCACTGTTTTTTAGAAATCAGTTTTCACTTTGACATTAAATGTTTTTAGTCAGGAATGCCAAATTTTGTTGATCATGATTAATTTATAAAAGCAATAATCAAAAGGGGTGAATGCTTTTTTTTAGACGTTGTTTTAAAACTTTACAAACTAAACGTTGCATAACTTAGTTACTAACTTTCTAAATCTGAATTAAAGCATAAATCTTTGACCAGTGTCAATGCATCCTGCTGAACTTAAAGTAAAAAATTCATTCCAGTTGGTTTGGAGATGATGTGAAAACATTATTCAAAGTTAAACCATTTCTTATTTCTGTGATTAAAGGAGGCCAAGATGAAAATTATGCATTAGAAAAGTGCATAATGCATTTAAGCACTGAAACACACAGTTGCATTAGATCTCTGTGCAGTGATACAGGCAGGCATGTTTGTACCTGCTGCAGTTTCTGTTGTTTGAAGGCCAACCGTTAACTTGCCTCTTACTGTGATTTTCTTTCTTCCCCGTCTTGTTTTGAAGGCTCTTATCTTAATTTTCTCCAAGTCATCATAGCTGAAAATGTCTCTGAAATGCAATTTATTGAGAATCAAATTCACGGTGGTTTATTTTAGAGCTTTGCTGTGCAGTGCAAACGCCAAAATGGGGGAGAAGTCGGCCTAGAAAAGTCAACGTCATGCCCAGACAGAGCAGGAGAGTTTCACTTGAACAAAGGCCAAGACAGCCTGAGGGACTTAACCACGACGACGACGACGATGATGATGATGAGATCCTGGGACACATGACAAAGAGCTACGAAGTAAAACCTACGGTCACTTTAACTGTGGCTGAATAATATAAAATCAGAACACAAAGTTATCTGATGTAACACTAACAAAAATGGATTAAAAAGTTGGATCACCGTAGTTTAGAATTTCAGTAAGTCGATCTGAATTAAAATATGTATTTTTTTTCTAAACTTGTTGAAATTTAAGCAGCACAGCTTGTTAAAATGTGCTTTATTTCCTGTTTGACAAATACTTCTGAAATCTTCTCCAATCTTTGAAACATAATGCAGTAGCTAATAATTTTCTTTTTCTTGATGGTACTCCAGCAGATTTTTACACCTTTTCCAAATTCTGCAGCTCGGACCTCAGCTTCTCCAATGCTTCATATCACGAGTTACAAGCATTTTGTTTGTGCGAGAGCAGAGTCTGCGCTGATGTTAACTGGTTCACAGACCAGTTAAACCAGCAACACCTCTGTCCTCAATCCATCCCAGGGGTGGAGCAGAGAAATCACAGCATTACACTGCCTGGATTAGTTTTAACTGTCACCTGCAGTGTTTGTTTGTCTGTCGTTGTGTAGTTTCCGTTTGTGTTTGTGATTAGATAAACACCCAACCTGCATGTAAACACACACGGTAAAGCACTGGAACTGTAACGCTGCAAGAGTTTATGATTTATTCACTTAACTGAGCATTTTTCTTTCACAAAAGGAGCTAGGAAAAAAAGCAACTGAAAGCTTAAAAATTAACATTAGAGAAAAGAAACTTTGCAAACAAGTCCAACATGCAAACAAGTTTATCCGTCTTGGTTTGGACTTTCTTTTGGTAACAATTTATTTTCTGCTTGTTTCTGCAAACTTCTAGGACACGAGTCGCCGCAAGGGACTGATGAGTCAGTAAGCAACAGTTTGATGGCGAGATGAAGTATCAGAAATACAGGTGGGCATTTTTTATTGCATCGTTTATCATTTATCATGATGAATTTCTTACACAATAAGAATTTGGATTTATTGTTTACATGATAAAATCCAATTAATAATGTTTAAAAGTCCTCAAAGTTGTCCAGATGATTAGTTTTACTATTTTTTCCAATGACTTGAGTGTATCAACAAATATTCAACTATGATTAAATGCAGTTATTGTGCACATTTTATTTATTCTTTATGTGACTCATGTCCTAAAAAAGTATATAAACACATTTTTCAAGAGAAATATTTGTGCTTGCTGTCATTCAGTCACAGTCATACCTAAAGTTACCTAAAAAATAATAAATGGTCCTTCAAGATGGTTTGGACAACTTTAGCCTCTAATGAGGAAACTCCTCATTTAAAAATCAATTTTTGCATTTATTCTTGTAATTAAAATTTGAATGCCATTTTGTCATAAAGTTACTATTCACACTTACAGCAAAAATAAAAATAAACAAGGTAAATAAACCCAATAAATACAGAATAAACAACCTATTATTCTCCACAACCCACTGGGCTTTGATTTCTAGTGTTGAAGCAATATTTGATAACGTTAGTGCAACTTTATCAGAGTTTGATTTACTTTCACTTCATAGTGATGTCAGCGAATGACTTGCCCATCCTTTAACCAGTCACACTGAATCAAAAGGAAAATGGAGGTTTATATTATTTGTGAAGAAGTAGCTTGACAGCTAGATGGCACAGCTTCAGAAGTCATCTAAAATACAACAAGCTTTGCTTTTCTAGGGCCATCAAGCTTTCAAACATGAAACATGCTGTCAAAGAGCCAACAACAACAAAAGTACAATAACTGACTGAATGGGAGCCCTTATCTATTAAGTTCAAGACACATCAGATCTAGACAACTAGACAACATTTCCATGCATGAGTGAAAGACTGCAGGAAAGGTTTAAGAATTTAAACAGGTTAACAGTACTGTTATCTGATTATAGCACTCTCTGTTCTTAAATTACCAATCCGGATAGACCAAATGAAGTTTTAGATGTACAGCAGGGGTGCTCAAGTCCAGTCCTCAAGAGCTACCATCCTGCAACTTTCAGATGTTTCCCTGCTCCAACACACCTGAATCAAATGAGTGGCTCGTTACCAGGCCTGTTCAGAGCTGATCCCCGTCTGTTGAAGTAAGGCTGCATCTAAAAGTTGCAGGACGGTAGCTCTTGAGGACTGGACTTGAGCACCCCTGATGTACAGAATGTAATTACGGATAGTCAGACGAAACTGATTTTATGTTAATGGCCTGCCAGAGAACATTTGGAAAATCTTCCATATTGTCTTCAGTCCACTTCAGTACGGGAACAGGGGAAAGTTTGTTTTTTTAAGTTTTCTTTTTCGGTTCTAGTGGTCTCTATTCGAAAGTGGTCAGACAGGAAACGGGTTGTGAGACAGAGGGAAGATATGTGGTAATGGGGATGGGACTCGAACCCATGATGGCCGCATCGAGAACGTATATGGGTCGTGTGCTTTACTCCTCTGTCACCACCAAGCTCCGGCAGCAAGTTTTAAAAGTTTGATTGAAATCCCACCTAGACAAGAGCTATTATCACTTCCTGTTAGATGGTGAAGGCTTGGCAAGGACTTCCAGAAGATTTTGGGACATGTCATGTGTGGCTATCAATGGTTAGTGGATGAGGTTTCAACCTTCTATTATACACTGGGAGAAGCTGATTGAGTCACCAAATAAACCTCAGTTCCCTCTATGAATGGGTGGGGCTACAGACTTCAAACTACCACACCAATGATGACACACACACTTTTGGTGGAGATCAAATGATGCATCAGGAAGATGCATAAGCTAGGAGGCGCAGTTGAGTCCAAATCCAATGGAATCCTGTCAGGCTCTTTAGAGGTTGACAAATCATTCAAGTCCAGTTTAGTGCCAATCGGAGAACTAAACGTATTCAGAGCCAACTGTATGCAAAGCGCGACGTAGCAAAGTCGCCACACGTTCCAGTCAGAAGTCACTGTTCAAAGACGGATGGAGGACCACCCTGTTCTGTGTCACCAGACAGAAGTCGAAAAGGCTGAAGTGATGTCACCAACCTGCCAGGAGAGTATGATCAGTGCTGGTCTGTAATGGCAACCAGAAAGTTTGATGCAGGTGAGACCTGGTGTGGGGAAGTTATTACACCTTAATGTTTTATAGCAAATGGTGAAATTATGAGGATTGACCACACCCACATGCTTTGATGTAGTAAAAAACTTTTGATAACATTTGATCTCCAATTCCTTAAAATGGCGCCAAGTCATTTAGAAGTCTGTAATTCAAAAAATCTGTAGAAGTTCACTCAGATAAAATGTTTGTAAGAGACAAAATGGTGGCTCTTCCATTCTGGAAGTTGGCCATAGCTCCAATATACTTTATGTAGGGCCTGAGAAGTTAAACATGTAATGAATTTTATGATTCTCAGTTACAGTGACGCTTAGGGCTGATTTTTAAAAAATGTTTGTAGAGGGCGCTGTGGCGTTATTAGGACACACCCACCAAATGTTGGGAGTTGGATTAGGATTGATCATAGCGAGTTTGGTGAAGATCAGCTGAAATATGTGGAACTTAGAAATAAACATATGGCAATGGCATGATGTCTGACTTGAATTCACCATGACCACACCTTCCAGAGAAAGCAAATGAGACCAACTTATTATCTGTCTTGTGACACAATGTCATGTTGATTTGGTCAAGAGGGTCAGAGATGAACCTATCCAAGAAACAAAAAGTGACTTCCTGTTCTCAGGGAGTGGGGCCTTAATGTCAGCAGAAGACAACATGGATTGTTAGATACCTTTTTGAAAGTTGCAACATTTATAAATTTTCAAAAAGGAGATAAACTTTGAGGCCAGGCCCCATTCTTTCAGCATGTACAAAATTCAAGATTTTGATAACTTTTAATCCCCCATGCCGATAGGGGATACTGACCAAATATGAAGCCAGTAGCTCAAAACCTCAACTGGAAGTGTTTGTTGAAGTTTGACATGTATGAAAAGTCAGACATGAAACCTTGACCCAAAATTGCAGCCTGACATTAGGGGGCGCTGCAGTGCAGTTGGCCACGCCCATTTTGAATTCCATTAAAACACTAAAATTTCATGCAGTGGACAATTCTGAGTAAAGCTTGGTGTGTTTTTAAATATTTTAGGCCTTCAAAAAGCCACATAAAGTGGTGGGAGAGTAAGAAATCTTTCACAGTACTTTTGCTGAACCACAGGTTGCAGGAATAATTTGTTCTTTGTGCTCATGTAAAAAAAATGTTTGTTAAAGCTACACATTTGGCTTCATGAGATTATAGGTGCAGACACAAACAGTGCAACAAATACCAGAGTATTTTGGAGTAATGTCTGTAAGTGTGGAAACAGACAAAAAAGAGATTTAGCCAAAATGCAAACTACTTACTTCAAAAATACCCTTTGCCATACATTTTTAACAATCAAACCACCATAAAAACAAACTGCTTTGGTGTAACCTCCACTTTATCACCAGCATTTGTATCCCCAATCTTTCCTATAGAACAGGAATAAGGTGAATAATAGACATGAACACTAATTCTACACCTGATTCACAACAAGACTTACCATCAGAGTAAGACTGAGGCCTAAGGGCAACACTCTTCTGAAGCATTGTGGTGAGTCACTGAAGTTCAATTGGAAAAACAAAAAGTAGAAGAAATATCTAATTAGCTGTTTAATGTAACACATCTCACATGTTGCCTCAAGCCTGTTTCCTAATAGCAGATCAGTCCTTGTCATGTCTCCTTCCCAGGAGGTCTATCATAAAACCACAAAAAGCCAATAAAATACCCCAAAGTTTTATCGAGACAGCAGTCAGATATATCTTTCACCAAAAAGACATGCTAACCCCAATGTTCACTGGAAAAAATCTGATGATTTGTTAAAGTCCCAGATAATGTTTTTCCAACAAGGAAAAGGTTTAGGAAAGTTCCTCTGACTCGGCGCAAAAGCCAAAGAGAGGACCTGGTACTCTTCACTGATGATACAGTTCTGTCTTCAGAGATTTCTTGTGCAATGCATTGCTTTTTTAACCACATTAAAGCTTATTACTAAAACAAGAACATGTCTTATTTGCTACCAGAAATAAAACAGTGTGTAGGAATGCATACTTGTCTGAACTTGTGTACTAATGCAGCATTGTTGACGATCAAGTTCTGTTCCAGTTCAAAATAGGAATAAATGCAAGTAAACTTAGACAAGTGACCAGTCTACCACAGAGATAAAAAAAAAAAAATAGGCAAGCATTAACACATGTACAACAAATGAGGACAATTTAGCGTCTTCAGTTAGCCTGATGGGAGATCGTCAGAGTTATAAGAGAAAACATATGCTTCAAACTCACTTCAGTGAAATTTATGTTGGCGTCAAATATGATATCTGTTACTTAGTCGATTGTTTCCACTCCTTCTCAATCCCTCATAATTCTTGCTATCATTCCAGTTCAGTTTTGTGGTGATATGTAGGTTTGAAAGTTCAGAAATAGAAACATGTACATAGGGAACTGAACTTAAGCTCAATTAAACTAAAGGACTAAACTAAAGTACACACCAAGGCATTAATACACAAGCCGGTGTTAAATTACCACAACTGAGTAGAAAGTAGCATCACATGTAGGTTTTATTCTGAGCTTAAAAAACACCTTGCATTTGTTTGTGTTATGGGAAGGTTATGCTTCCTTTTCATTGATCCTTGTTGCAACAACTTTACCCAGGATGCATTTCTGCTGAGACAAACAACCAACTATTAGTTATTTTAAAACTAGTGTGCCACAAGTGTAACATGTTTGACAACATAAGGTTCATTAAATATAGCTGAGATTTTTGCACCTCAGAACACATTTCATCACTAGTTCATCTTAATTTGAAGTTGAAATATATTTTTAAAGAGTAGCAGTGATTTTAGAGCATCAATCATTTACTTACAACTTCAAGCTTTCCATTTTTAATCTCTCTTTCCAGCGTTGTAATCTTTCCATCCCTGTGCTGTTCCTGGATAAGTTTGTCATCCCTCTGGAAGAACTTGGACTAATAAGGAATAAAAATTGAAGTGTAAATATGGTGGCTTATTTAATGACAGAATTACCCACCTTTACCTTACGACTGTCTGGCGTCTTCTCATCAAACTCTTCATTCAGCTTCAACTCGATCTTGTACATTTTGAAAGTGCTTTCAGCCTTTACTGAAATAATCTCATTGTCCTGGGTGACGATCAGATTAGACTTGGCAAAGCTGGCCGCTACCTGAAAACTACCTTTCATACCTATAAACAACCAAATATGAGTGTAAATTTGCCTGCAAATATACAACCACAAACCACCAGATTCACTTAAAAAATATTCTTACCAACTTCCTGCATGTATTCTTTGAACTTTTCACTGTCAACAAATTTCCACTTTCCAGAAAACTGTTTGACCATGATGCCAGAGAAAGAGCTCAATCAATTAATATTTTTATTACTGTTTTTTATTTTGTCTTGTTTCTTATTTTTTTAAACTAAGTTCTGCTGTTTAAGAATATAATTTAAAAAAAGAAAGTTCCCGGGTCTGTCAAAATCTGATCTGGGATTCCAACTCTTGAAAACGGCTCTAACTATTGCAGGAGCAGTAATGGTTTGCAGTGGAAAAGCCTCTGGAAATCTGGTTTAATAGTCACATACTACCAGGAGACTGAAGCCTTGGACAAATGAGTTAGGAGTAATTTCACAAGCTAATCCCCATGCCCAGCATGAAATAAAATAAACGACTTGCTGTTCCCCCGTTATGGAGGGGGAACAAATTAAGATGGCTGAAATATTTATTTCCCCTCATTAAACTTTGGCATGTAAAGAGCACAGGACTTGCTGTTCTTTATAAGAGGTGAAAGAGTAAATCACTTGCTGGGAAATTAATTTGTTTCCATGTTATGGAGAGGCGACGGAATATTTAAGACGGCTGAATTAATTGGATGCCCACTTTACTTTGGTAAATTAAGACCAAACAGTCTCCAAATTCACAAGGATAGTTATGTATGATGTGAGGATTGTACAACCTAATCTGTAATCTACTGGCTAAATGTGGTAATGATTGTTGATGACGTAACCAGCCGGCATCAAAACAGAGCAAGCTGGAAGCAGCGTGGCTGAGAGTTAAAAGCTCGTTAAAACTTTAATTATCTGGACCTGGTTTGGGTCTAACCTCTTAGTCTTAAAGGCAATGTTCAAGAAGAGCGCGGCAGATGTCACGGTCGGACAGCGGGGGCGTAAGAGCGCACAAGGGGTCAGTGTAATCCTGCTGGACTGCGAACAGACTAAAAAACTCTTAGGACTGCGGAAGGTTTAAACAATCAGCAGAAAAATGTAATCTGCAACGTGTGTGGGGTGACAGTTCCTGCAAAGGGAGAAATGCAAGTATTTTGTTTCCCCCCCTTAAAATAAAGAATGTAATTTAATACCAGTAATGCAGCTCTCTGCAAGTTCCAGTCACAACTCTGGGAAGAGAAACCAGGATTCAACGCAGACATCAAGTACATTAAACCTATTATGTTTCTATATAGGGATATATTTGTCATTTATTTATTTAACTTTGATTTGAGCAGGTAGTCACCATTGAGATTATGCTGCTGCCCGTCATTGCCAGGTCTCCCGTAAAATGAGATTTTAAGGGAGACCTGGCAACGGTAGGCAGCAACATAAAACAAAAAGTTTGAAAGATTGCATACAAATAACATCCAAAAAAACGACCTATATGTGTTAAAAGTTTTAACACATATATTCCACTCAAAGTGTTCCCTTTTCACTTTAATTGTACGTTTTATACTAAAAACATATCACAAAAGATATCATGATATGAATTTTATGCCATATCGCACATCCATAACTTACACAAGTCACTTAACTCTCTTTCTGAAGCTGGATTTGAACTTCAGCAAGTCTTCACTACACCTAGATACCCGAATGCATTGATTTCCTGCCATGTGATCGGCTGATCCACTGTACCGAATAATATGAGAAGTGCACGTTCATGATGTAAACAGTGGTATGTCCCACCGTCATTCTGGAAAAATCTAGAAGAATAAAAAGACATATGATAGGTGAAGCTTGGTAATTATATTTTGGGACCAAGGAGTGCAGTTTTGTCAACTTGAACATAGAAATCTGAATTGGTAATTGGCTTTCTTGTCATTATAATGTCTAAGGTTCTTCGGCCTGCAGCAACTGCGCACACCAGGAGAATTTTTAAATAGATTTACTGGACAAAGAAATGACTGAAAAGATGCATTATTGCCATCTCTTGGTTTCTACTTATCATTTCATTTCTTCTAATTGTCTTAATGAGTCCAGTCTTTCTTTTCCCTCCATCACTATTTAACTAAGCAAACACACTTTCCTATTACAACCTATTTCTTTTCAGTCTCTGGCTCCCCCTTGTGGCTAAAATAAAGAATGTGCCACAACAGAAAGTTCCATTTCCTAAAAGTACAACTGTTACAAAAGCTTAATTTGGTTGACACATCCCAAGGGCCTGTAAAACCTGAAAAGCAAATAATTGTAGACATATAAAAACAAATTCTTCTGTAGCACATCATTCCTCTCACAAGTTAATGTCACGCACATCAAATTCCTTTCATCTCCTGTGGTCCTGTGGCATTAGTGGCATGACACCTTTCACTTAAACGTTTATGTAAAATAAACCCTCACTGAATAGGAGAAGACCAACAACAAGCCTCTGCATTATACTAGCAGATGCACTGTTCAAAATGTGAATTAATGTTTCCGGGTAGGGAAAGAGAATGGTTTTGCATTTTGCACTACTAATTTTTGTGGAACATTTAATATCCCACAATCTCATGCTTTATATTAGACAAATAAATAAATATAGAATTATTTGATTATTTAAATTTGTGATGCAATTCGATTTATGAGTTCATCTAAAGTTATTTGATCTTATCGATCGACTAATTGATCGATAAGATAAGCGGGCATTTTCTTAAAAATCTGAGATTTCTCTTGTATCAATCTTTCCAGAATATGAATTACTTAAGTTTTTATAATAAGCTGAATAAAACAGAAAAACAAAATATATATTTTTAACATTTTGTCAGTTGTATAAAACACTGATTGAATAAACAGAAAATGTGGCTCTCTCACATTATTAAAATTAGACATACTTATAAAATATAACAAAACAGGAACCATACGTGTTGCTGAGTGGAAAAAAAGATGAAAAGGATAAAATATGTGAAACACTTACAGCAAGATGTTCATCCAGAAGTACCGTTTGTGGTTGATCTTGAAGGAATGTCAAAACTTCACTCCATGAAGTGCATTAACTCAGGAAAGGTCTCAAAATTTATTTTCGTCATAACGTCTTCGCCTTCTAAGAACATCCATAATTTCTGAATTGCAAGCTGACTCTGCCCTGTTAAGCAGCTCGGCTGAATGAGCGCTATTAACGTCGAGTCTTCACATTTCGAAACAGAACCGATCAAAGTGCATTTTGCATCCCGCAACGGACTCTTTTCAGACCGTTTCTTCTCTTTGTTGTTCTGGTATGGACGCCATCTTTGTTTCTATGTCAACGGCTCCGCTTAAGGATGACCAGCGGCGCCCTCTTCTGGATGGCGGCCAAACTACAACATTAAAAGAAGGTCTAAGTGGCACTTAGTTAATCGATTGTAATTCATTTTCATCTTGAATCGACAAGTAGATGAATTTCTAATATCCCTAATTTAAATGAATTAAATGAAATTGAAAAATCAAATTACATTCAAAAGCTGTTTTGGGATTTAATGTAACCGTTGATTACAATTTAGAAAGTCAATGGACAGGACCACGGTTAAACATGAGCGGCATCCACTTATTTTTTCCAGTCAACCATAATTCCTGCAACTTTTTCTGTGCTACCTGGTAGCATTCGTACACTTGTCCAAATATCGGATTCATTCCATAAAATACAAGTCTTTATGTTTCAGTATTCCAAAGGCTAAAAGCAACCTCACCTCAGGAAATGCATACATCAAGTAGATGAAGTCCCATAGGTCTTACGTTCTCGACCATGCCATTTAATCTCCTATGTTTGTCATTTCAATTTTATTTTGAAATGATGGAGGGAGAATGAGTTGAAATGCTGATAAAATGTTGGAAGAATAGAAAGTAGCCTTTGAGTCCTGGAGTCATCTGAGTTACTGCCACCATTTCTGTTACTTGATGTAGAAAAGAAGACCAATTTACAACACGGATTTTTAAGAAAGGTAGTTCCCTTACTGCCTGCTCTATCTCCTCTGAGTCATCTCTGTCACAAAGAGAAATGTCTTCCTGAATGATGCATCTTCTTCAAAGGCATGCTCTGCTTCCACACTGGAGATGATGAGATTTAGTGTGTCTTGTGAAACATTGCTGCCATGAACTCAGTCACTGAAGTTACAGCTCAGATGCAGGAATGCAACCACTCCTATGCAGTTTTAGTCCTGCACTGTTTCGAAATCCCTCCGTGACTCATCATATTCCAGTAAGTTACTGTCTCTGCAAGGCAGTCACTTAGTTTTCTGCAGACTTTTAGTTTTGCTAAAAGTTGCAAACACACTTTTAGCAACTTTTAACTTCTCTAAAAGTGTGTTTGCGTTGCTTGGTTTTTGTGTTACCTCACAACTACTCGTTCAAAACACTTGTAAAAATCAGCAGAAAGGGATAAAAAATATAAGTTGAAGAAGCACGAAATCCAGCTAAAATTTGCATAAGAGGCTTGTGTCAGTGTTAAATCTGTTGTTAAAATGTGAAACTGCAAGCAATGAAGATAAAAAAAGTGGAAAATTAAGCCAAAAATTGCATTTGAAGTTTAGGTCAGTGTTGAAACAGTTGTTGAAATGTAAAATGAAATGACAAAATCTTTAAAACACGAAATACCAGCAGATAAGCTGAAGCAGATGCAGCAAATGCAATGTTTTTACTACCTCAGCTTCTTCTTTGCAGAAAGATAAACTCTTTTTTAAGTGCAAAAAAAAAGTAGAAACTTAGTAATTTTAGCTAAACCATACTAGATATAATAAAACCATGGCTTGTGGCTCATTTAAACCTAAAAGAGGTACAGAAGCAGCTATAATACATCATATAATGCTAATAAATAACTATTAAATAATTAAGAATAAAAATTATTTAAAATAATAAAACAAATAAATAAATAAAGAGAAATGGGAATACAATTGACACATTTTGTTTTTATATGAAGAATATCACTACAAATTAAAACTTCTGCCGATTTTTTTTAGTTGTATTTCAAAAGTAAACATCAAACAGTCATTTATTTCTGACGAGCAGATATGCTTTTATGCAGAAGTTTAGCATGATATTCTGACGGTCCTCCTGCTTTCTATTCCTCAGCGGAAAAATAAGAATGTATCTCCGTGAAGGGGAAAATAAAAACCAAGTTAAGATTTCCAGCCTTGCAACAACCTGGGCATCTTAATAGTTATTGGAGGACTCGAGATCAATTGCTTCATGTGGGGATTTCCTCCTCCGACAGTGCGCCTTTACGCGCACCGACGGACACGCCCCCGACGCATCTGGAGGAGCCGCTCCGTTCCAGCGCGACTCATATCCGCGGAAAGGCGTCGGTGTCATCCAGACAGAAAAAGAAGCTGAACGGTAAGTAATGTCATCGTTTTTCTTTGTGACAGTATGAAAACCGTAGAGTGTGGATCAACTAAATTCATATTAACTCAGATAAGCAGAGATATATACGCAATAAAGTCGAGCTAATGCAAGGCCATTTCTCATGTTTTTGAAAAATAACATTTATCTGTAATGACTGTTTATTCATATGTATCCAGACGCTTGGCGTCGTGATGTTAATTTCTCAAGAGATACCTCAAATGTCTTGAAACTGAAGCAACGAAGTTTGTCTGAACTTTTCCTTTGGGATTGATTGCTTCACTGTTTTATCCCACAAATCAACCAAGTTATTGGTTTCAGCTCAGAACAGAAGCAATACCGGTCTGATTTATTATCTAAAAGTGAAGTAAACATTGCTGTTTATTAAAGCTATTTATAGATTTATTTTAGCATAAAACCAGATGCAGGGTGTCTCATATCATTTAAAAAATGTAAAGGATCAACTCAGGTTATGATCAGAAGACAGAATAAAACATGAATTAAATTACACAATTCTGACAAGTTTATTGGCAAAGTCGGAACTGTGATTTTTTTTCTTTCAAAATTCACCACTAAATTATCACTAGTGTCTTCATAGGACCACACATTTGATCTCAGGTTTGAGATATGACTCGACTATTGACTGGTAATGCTTACATCTCACTGCATGTCAGGTTAGCCAAAAGAAAAGTCCAGGAAGTTGAGAAAACAGATCTCTACCTTTTGCAAAAATAAGGAAAAAGATGCATAAAGTTAAAAAAAAGGTTCGAGTGACTCCACCACACCTGCAGGACTTGGTGGCTGAAGTTTCAGTTTTAACATTGAGGCACATGCTAAACGCTAAAGCATAAAACAAATCTTAAAAGAACGCCATGCCTGTAGTGAAGCATGGTGGTGGCTTTGTGATGCTCTGGAGCTGCTTTGCTTCTTCTGGCACTGGAAGAAGCAAAGGACGTCTTGTCCTCCTCTTGTGGAGGACAAGACGGATTCAATCGTCACAGTGGGAAAATATCCCGCTCTCTGTGAGGAAGCTGAAGCCGGGGAATTACTGGACCTTCAACCAGGACAGTGATTTCAGTGACTGCTCTTAGTACTGAAGAAGCTAAATAATTTTTTAGACTCCAGTAGTTGTTAAAAGTGATATTTTGCATTTAATTTGTAGAAACATTTTGTAGGAACATTTTGTCTTCAAAGTTGATAGAAACAGGAAGGTGTGGGTTGCATTTAGGTCAGTGGTCTCTCTAACACTGTCTCTGACTTCTCATTAGCATACATTTAAACTATAGGTGAATTATGGTATACCTATATGTAGCAGTTTATATAATGCAGTTACTGAAAATTGTCTACCTTACTTTACCTCTGCATTATCTGTGACTAAAATGTAATCTTAAATATTCCCTGATTTTAATCACTATTGGTTTTATCTATCTTTTGTAATGTGCAGTCATTTATTGATCATCTTTTAGATCAATTCCTTTAGATAAGTGGTATCTACTTGTTTGGTGTTTTGGGGTTTTAGATGGATAGTTCAGGTATTATTATGCTGTGACAAAACAACAAATCCCATGATGCAGAAAACTAATAAGCTCCATCAAATTTGTGTCCAGACATCACAGCTTTCCTGCAGATCTACAAAAAAGAACAATGGCCCTAAAACTGAATTAAATCTGTCAATAAAATCAGTTTTTCTGTCAATAAAATTTAAATCTACACTGTAAAACATTTGAAGGTGGTTTAACTTGAAAATAAAAGTCCACCTGCTGCCTTAAAAATGCAGTTTAAGTCAACAAGAAAATAGTTTTAGTTTGAACTCAGAAATTGAAGTTTATTTAGTTGACAAGAGATAAGTTGTCTAAACATTGTTTTTCCAGTTAGTTAATCTTGAATTGTGAGTTTTAACTTAAAGGTGCAATTTAAACCAAATAATTATTTCATATTATGCAAGAAAAACTTCACCAGGTTAAAGAGCACAAATTTCTCTATTATCTTTACTTACATTTTCAAGTTAAAACAAGTACTTTAGAATAACTTCAATTCTTGTTTCAAATTGCATAAACAAAATTTCTGATCTGATAATGAATTTTATTAAACGTCACAATGAATTCTGCTCAAAAACATTTAGTGAAAACAGGACAGAAATAAACATTTGCCTTTATAGCACAGAAGAGTCAGATAAATGTAACGGTCTTCCATCTTAGGATACAGAAACGTGCCGCTAAGCATTCTGGGAAATAGCTCCCACTCCTGTCTTTTTCTTCTTCTTTCAGTTTTTTTAAGTGCCGACAAAAAAACTCTAGTTTATCCAACTAAAATTAATAAAAAGCCAGCAGGATTTGCTACTAGAGTAGATTTTAAGTCTTTCAGTCCCAATATTTACCCAGTAAGTTTTAAAAGGGGAGTCACTGAGTTTAAACCTTTTGTTACGGTTTAAACTGTGAGTTTAAAGTGAGTAAACAGTGACTAACTTACGAAACTAAGATGTTGACCCGGCAGAGATGAAGTCCTCCAACTTGGTGGTTTCCGATTCTCTCCAACAAAACAGTTTATGAATGGGAAAAAAATGGAAAATGCACATAAATACATTATTACCATTGAAGGTTTTTTGCTGTACTCACAAGGAAGAACATAACTACTATATTCATACATCATTAATATTGAAGCAGAACGTTATTTAAGTTTGATGTCAATCAAAGATCTTAGTGAACAAAAGATCCATTAAAATTATGCATGTATTGTACAATGGCTCCAAAAGCCCCCACAAAAGTATGTGACAAAGTAATCAGTTGTTTAGAAATGTTTAACTTTTTTTTTTATAAAAGGGAAAAAAAAACTTTGTAGATTTTTTTCCTGATTGGAAAAAGTTTATGTTTGCTAACATTTGGTCACAGTCAGTATTTCAGACCCAATAGCTACACTGATAAAAACAACCAATTTGATCAACTCAATTTAATCGACGGCAGATTGTCCATCCTATAAATTGATGCAAGTTCAACCAACTACACAAACATCTAGAAAATGTAACTTAACTGAGTCAGTTAAACATATTTAAATAAAAAAAAAATCCTTTAAAAGGAAAAGAAATGTGAATAATTCTGGTTTTTTTAATCAACATCCATGTGACATGGTCAAAATAACCTTAAAATGCTTAGAAAAAAATGTACTTTCTAACATTTAAAACTAACCTCAGTTGTAAAAAGGACACACATGCAGATAAAACTGAAAATAAGTTAATACTGAAATATATTTTTTGATGTTGTCCATGTTGTCTGTGAGATGCATAAGTCTGATAGAGATGACTAAATACATTTATTAAGCAATTCAAGTAAATTTACAGGTTAGGCACGCCCAAAATTTAAAGATTAAGTGAGTCAAAAATGTTTAAAATCAGATTAGAATAGTTAGTGCATACTTATGTTCATATTTTAGCAAAATATAATTGCTAAAATACGATTATAAGTATATAATCTTTGCTTTGCAGCAGTGATAATCTGCTATAAACAAAACAGTTCACAAAGTATGACATGCATTGTGAATAATTTACACCCTCTGATAGAGTTTCCGAGGTGGAAAAACACAAACTGCAGCTTTCACATGAAATTGAGAAATAGTACTGGCGTCACAGAACGCTGTCAAAGAAAATGTGTCATCTTACGGAAATCATTTTAGCATGTTATTTAACACAATTCACTTTGTTCTTAACCTTTCTCACAATGCCTGCTTGGAAGAATCTTCTGAAAGTTTTAATAATTTCCTAATGTTTATACGGAAACAGGTTCTAACACAAAAGATCAACGAACCGTGATAGAATAAAAATGTTTTGTTTTATAGTTTACATTCTTTGGAAAATGTTCTGCACGGGTATAAACATTTACAAGTCCAACTGCACGTTAGCAAAACCCAGAATCTGAACTTAGCAGAAATAAAATAATTATTATTGGAGATCAGATAACTGGATGGTAAACTAATGCATCGTGCCATCCTGCTTCCTTCTCCGTTAATGGAGGATTCACTTTTCCTTTTACAAGAAATTAGAGGATTTTCACTCAGAGGTAAAGAACGCTTTTCAACAAATTACCGTTTTTTCTGAATGCCACAACCACTTGGAGGTTTTAAAGCTTCCTCTTGTAATTAGGTTTTGAATCCATTAGAGGTTTTATCATAAATAATGGATATCGGGGAAGCATGCTACAATGGTCCTACATTTCTTTGACTACATCAACTTCCTCTTTTCTTTCCCATGATTTCGTTTTCACTTTTCTTATGGTGTGCTTCAAGAGCAAACAGACAAATCAAAATATGTGACTTGTATGTAGAACGTGACTGCAGGACAATTTAAATATGATATCTATTGTAGAACAAATCTCTTGCAACGACTATCGCGATTTGATGTATCGCTTTGGTCCGACTTTAATAGTAGATAATCTCTGTCTGATTTTGAAGTAAACCATATGTTTCACTTTTGAGAAAAATTTCAAATGTGACAAAAACATGTTTCTGTTGGTGAACCTGTGAATATTCAGCAGCTGCCTCATCCTGTTTCAGGGCATTGCTGAGAGTTTCGAGAAATAATAAAGAAGTTGTGTTAAAGGAAAAATGTTATTGACGACAGTCACCTCTAAGATACTTTTGGAGGTTCAGTTCCAGTAACCTGATAGATTGAAAATATTAAATGTAGCAAAGTGTACAGTCAGACAGAAAGGTATAAAGGAAAAATGTGTCTTCTTTCTGTGGTTAGCTGAGTACAAGAAGAAAGAAACAAAGTCTGCATCCTGTCAATGATGATAAGTGACTTAACATATTGTACGTAAAAGCCTTTCTCTGGAATTTAAAAAGATCAGTGTCATTATGTATAATTTTATGTATTCGTGTATACCACTGCATTGATACTGATTTTATTTTCATTTTGTAGCTGTGACAAACTCCAAAATATTATTCTCTATAAAAGCAGCTACAGCTAACGTGATTCAAAAGAAATTTCAAGACTCAAACTATTCACATTTCAATTGAAATGAGATGATTAGTGGTAAAAATCACTATTAAATTCAAGAATTTTGTTAAGTTAAGTTTATTATGTTAACATTAATAAATCACACAAATATATGTTTAGATGAAGACACAAAAACTAAAAGAAATTAGCAACAGAAATGTTCAAAATGCTAATTATAAATCTAATAATCACAGAGAGAATAACACTAAGAAATTAGTCTTAATCATAAAAATAATAAAAGGTCAGAAAGTCAATAGAAATATGTTTCTATTCAGATGCAAATGTACAATTATACATTTGTTTCAAACAGAACTCATATTTTTAGTTGTGAGAGCAAAAAGCATTCTAGGAAAAAATAGGTTTAAATCTATTAGAGCACATCTGCTTAACTGAACAGCTACTGTTTCATCTCTAGATTATTAGAGTTGACCTTTGGCTCCTTTTGTTTGCACAGCCCTGACTAATAACCAGAAAGTCACTTTCCTCACTGTCCTCTCAACGTTTTTAGAATTTGCTGACTTACTTAACTTTCACATCCTGAGCAAAACCACAAAATAACTCTCGAACCCAGTTGCTGTCTTACTCTCTTGTCGTTGAACTGCTTGATGTTATTCATGTGCTGTTTCCTCTCCCTCAGGTGGAAACGATGGGTACAGAGACCAGCTCGACCTTTCTGGATTCAGAGTTTCGCTACATGCTCTTTCCAGTTGTGTACAGCATCATCTTTGTTGTGGGCTTCTTCGCCAATCTTTATGTGCTGTTCGTCCTGCGGTGTCTCCGTGAAGCAAAGGCCATGGGAGAAATACGCATCTACATGACCAACCTGACCATCGCTGACCTCCTTTTTGTTTGTGCGCTACCCTTCTGGATTGGGTACTACAGGCGTAAGGGGGATTGGATCTTCCAGGATTTCATGTGCCAGCTGGCGGGATCGTTATTTTTCATCAACAGTTATGGCACCATCCTGTTCCTCGGAGCGATAAGCCTCAACCGGTACTGGGCGGTCTCTCGGCCTCTGGACGCAGCCTCGTCGGACCACAGGCGCCGTGGGATCATCGTATGTGTCATAATCTGGGTGTTTACCATTTTATTGTCAATCCCCTACTTCACATCACCAGGTACCAACGATGATGGAAATGTAACTCGATGCTTCGAGGGGTACCACAATCAAACGGAGGATGAAAAGAGGAAAGTGGCAACTACACATTTCTTAATAATTGCGATGTTTTTTGTTGTGTTTTTTCTTGTTGTCGTGTGCAATTTCCTGATTGCCCGAAACTTGCTTTCTCAGAGCACACCTCAGTCAGAGGTTGGCTCTGACACAATCAAGTCCAACAGGACTCTTACGTCTACGTTTAGAAGGCCCAATAAGGCGAGAGGGGTGAAGAGGAGGGCTCTCCAGCTGCTCCTGGCGGTGGTGGGGGTGTTTGTGTTGTGCTTCATGCCCCACCACGTCATCCAGGGCCCCTGGGCGCTGGCTGTTCTGGATATAAAGGAGGGTTGGGGTCATGTAAACTGGAGCCAGGACACACGGCAGGCACTCAACGACGCCCATCAGATCACTTTGGTTCTGATGGGCCTCAACTGTATCCTGGATCCTGTGGTGTATTTCTTTGCCACAAGGAAGTTCAGGAGGTTCATTGTGGAGCACATCAAAAAGTTATCTAGAGGGGAGGCTTGCTCCCACTCAGCGAACATCCAACTATCCATGGACAGCAGGAACCACAGCCAGAAACTTCAGAGTATCCACCCGCTGCCGGACGAGGAACAACTCAATGACAGACACAAGAACACATGAGAACGGGTGTCTTTATTGGGATGTGTCACATGCTGAACAGGACTTTACTGATTTTGTTTGCCATTCTGTTTTGGTTTAATGTTTGCAACTTGTTCTTTTTTATTGTTCCTTCACACCAACCTTCATTTGACCAAATACCACATCTGTTTTTCTACTTTTTTTTGGTGTAATTTTTCATATATTTTTGGACATTTTCATGTTTTTTTTTTTTGGCCTCTGCCTTGTGTCTTCTCATACTTTGGTGCAAAATGCAAACTGTTACTGTTACTTCACTGCCAGGCACTGCATCTTGGCCCACACTTGGGTTAGCTAAATGTATGACTGCAGTCATTTAAAAAAAGCCGTAAAGCAGCAATCAGATAACAGAAAAATGCTCCTGGAATGTAATAAGCTGCTGTTTATTAATTACTTTTATTTAGACTTGTCTATCAACATATCTTTTCTCTGTCCCTGCAAGCTGCAGCTGCAGGGAGTAAACTTCCACTGAAATGTTCCAACCTTGAACCTTGAGCGCAGGCTGTCGCCAAAAAACTGCACAATTAAGGTTTTCTGTTGATGGAAAATGTTTTGTGTTTTTCTACTTCATTATTTAAGTTAATAGTGTAGTTCTGGTTTTACTATATCTTTTAAAAACATTAAAACTCCTTGAATTTGTTGTATTATAATCACAAGATGCAATGTATTTTTTAGGAATGCAGATGGTGCAGATTGTTTTTGATTTCAGTCCCCTGTGTGGGAATGGTTTGCAGCAGCAACTTTTTTCACACCAACTAGAACATTTGCTTCTTGTGAAACAGCCACGAAAACCCTAGAAGATGCTGACGAAAGCTGAAGAGAAAGACGGAGTTGAAGGAAGTTTAAGAAAGGTGAAAATAGTTTATATGTAGCAATAAGGAGGAAGGGGTGGCAGAACTCGGGGACTGTTTTAAAGAAAACCCTAAAACCTATGGCAATGATGTTTATATTCCCTTTAACCAGATGCCTGTGGCTTCATTTGATGCATAATCTATTTATGCAGAGTGTAATTTGTAAGAACAGCAGAACTGTGTTTGTGAAAAATCTGTCAAATTTGAAAATGCGACAGTTGCACTGAGCAGTTGAAGAATTCAGTCATTGGATTACATTGTAAAACTGAAAACAGCCGAAAACTTAAATCACAGTTTTAGAAAAACGGTAAAATATATGAAAAGTCTGAATCGTTTGAAGATAGCTGAATGCCCTGTGACTTGTTTAAAAGTTAAATGGAGTTTCTAGGTTGACGTAGACAGAAGTAGTGAGCTGTCAAACAGCGCAAAGTTTTTGCTGCGTTTTATGGAATTCCAATGAATTTTGATGCGTTTCATTGGAGCCAAAATTTGCATAAGAGTTTAAATTTTCAAAAAATATAAATGTTGAAATTACCAAAAGATATAGCAGAATGCATTCTCACTTGATGTTTAGCTGTGAGTCTTCTGGATGCCCAAAGTCGGTCCTCGAGGGCCGGCATCCTGCACGTTTATTTCTCCACAACTTCCTCCTTGAGCTGGCTGTGGTTTCTTGGTCTTCATGATCCTGTTTGGTCTCAGTTGGACCTTTTACTAAATTACACTCAGATGGACTTTATTTATTGTACAATGACTTTTATAAGCGTGAATAAGGCATGCTGTATGCTTCAGAGTTTGTCTCTAACTATTTTGAAACCATGTCTCATTTCCCATCTGCCAGTGCTATACATGTTCCGTGGCTTTAGTGTGAAAACATGTGAAATGGTTAAAAACATGTTTGTAAGGGATTGTGCATTGGTAACATGCTAATAAAACTATGCAAATTAACTTCACACACGTTGTATTTAGTTGCTGCGTTCTGCAGTATTTCTGTTCTTCCAGAGAATGCAGAAGTTTTATAAATAGAAGGACATAAAAAAATACATCTCTAGAAAAAGCTAAGAGCCACTGCACTGAACCCCATTGAAAACCTCCGAGTTATTCCACCAAATCTTGATTTCTGAACTCTTCCTGAGTTAAAACATTAGTATTGTGGTCTCTTCCCCAGTCTCTCCTTTTTTATTGTTATTATGCTTCATTTTACTATTATTTTTATTTAATTATTTTGACCTCTGATCTTACCTGAGGCAAGTGAATATGGTAAGCTTCACATGGTGCTTACTGTGGTTTGCATGAGCCTCAAAGCCTTTGACAATCTTTTTAAAATCCATTCCCAAATGATAGAGTGTTTCTTACCTGTTCTTGAATATTTTTAGCCTGGGTTAAGATCAGTTGCATCATGCACCATTCAAACAAAACAAATCTCATCTACATTTTAACGTTGATCCATTTTGGTTTAGATTTTTTTTTTTTCTTGAAGGCGATGTAATATGCAAAACTCACATTTTGCACATTTTCGTAGTTTCATTTAGGTTTCTACTGTTTGGAAAAAAACAACCCAAGTAATATTTTTGGAAATAAGTTTTTTGGTATCAAGAAACTGAACTGAAAAATGAACATCCTGATTATTAAATCACAATCAGTGTTTACTTCCTCGTTACTTAGCATCCCCACGTGGAGCTCCAGCTGGTTTCACTGCTTTATGCGCTGTACAGTGGCTGCTGGGAAAGACAAGTTTTGACTTACTATCCAGAAACCACTTTCTGCAATTTTGTTGGTTGTGCAGGAGGCTCCACTTTTGCATCTCTAAGATGTATGGTTGTATAATCGTGCAACTGTTTGCAGCCATTTTCACATGCGATTGTAAACAGTGAGTTGGGACTTATTTGGATTTAAAGTGACAGGAGGCCCTAAAGCAGCTTAACGTGAGAGGAGCTCAAGATAGGCAGAACTGAGCAGACTGAAATCTCATTATCTGAGAATGAATTTGTGCAAAACATGTAAAAATAAGTTTAGCATAGCCGTTAGGCCTGTCTTAAGTTGTTCAAGAAGGTGACCTTTAATAAATGAAATCACCATTTGGAAACCGCTTACCTGAGAGGAAAATTATGTTACCTGACATCTTAAAATTACCCAAACTCTTACATGTAAGTGTGGAAAAAAGAAGAAGCAAAAACAGAAGAAATCTGAAAGAAGCAACTTTTTTTTTCAGAGCTGTACTGCTCAAGATTGGTTGCAAATACTACACACTGTTGCACCACTTAGCCCTATTTAAGTCTGTGAAATAGTAGTACTTAAAGGTTTGTGTAGTGAGTTTTTGGCCCAAATCCCAAAAGATAGTGGAACTTTAAAAAAAAACAACTAACATACAAAAACGTTAACCTAAAACTTGTTTTTTAATTATTTGACATCTTTGTGTAATCTGCTATTTTGTAATATTTAGAGTTAAATTACAGATGTTTCTTAAACAAGTCAAACAAAGAAAGTTAGTTTGACGATAACTGCACAGCTTACAAATAAAACAAAAAAAATAAAGATAAAGAAAAAATCACCAAAACATTTTTGACAACTTGGGCAGAGACCACAAAAGGCTTTCACCACACTGACATCGCAAAAAATGTGTAAAGGTAGATTAAATCTAACTGAAACCATAAAACACGGAAGTTCACACAGCATTGCAGAGATCACCATAGCAACCAAACAATTATTTGACTCCACACCCACTCACATCATCATTTATGACAGAGTGGAGTAAACATCTTCCCCGGTGAGGTTGGAAGGGTTGAGGTCAGTGTAGGGTTGAGCAGTGCTTGTGTAGTTCATGTAGACGTCCCCATCAGCATCACTCGTCTGTGGCAAATTCCTGGAGAAAGGACATTTTTGATTAATCTTGTCATATTGCACATTTTTACCCAGATAGATTCAAGAATGAAACTCACTTTGGGATCACTTCAGGTGGCGGTGGGACATCTAATGGAAAATAAATACATTTTAAAGATTCACAAATGCTTTAAATAAGAATGTGACTCAACCAGATTTGTCTTTACCTTTCTTTGGAGTGTCCAAAGTGCTTAGTCTGTTGCCAGATCTTTCCCAAGAGAACCATCCCAGACCGGCAATGATGCCAATCAAGATCAAGATAGTAAAGGCAAAGGCTGCTTTTCCTAACTGCTCTCCTAGGGAAACAAGATGGGGAAACAGATTGTCAACAGAGACAAAAACTTTAAGTTTTAACTGGACGACGGACATGAAAACAGACAATATGGTTAAAGCAGTTGTTACAGTTTATTATCTTAATGTAAGGAAGATTTGGTTGATTTTATATTGCAGAAGGTTTATCTTGATAACTTAGAATGATCAGAAGTTAATTTAGCTCAGTTATTCAGTTCATATAGTGAAACTCAAACACAGTAAAGATTTGGCTGATTTGTGGCAGTAAATGAGATTGGTGGATTAGATCAATTTCTCATAAGAATAATCGGGGCTAATCGATCCTCCCAAATTGCATTTTCTTTTGAATATTTCAGATATGGAAATCTGCAAAAATTTTTGAGTTAATTTCCAGAGAATTGGTGAATCTATTCTGGGAATAGGTGAGGGTTTTCTGGAAGTTAGAAATCTAGCCCAACTGAGAGGATGTTTAGAAATGTATTGTCATCATGCAAAATCAGGTAATAATAGAGAAAAGATTATTTACAAAGCAAACAAACAAGCAAACAAACAAAAAAACACCGACCTGCTGTTGATATGGAGACGATGTACACATCGTGATTTTGGCTCAAGCACTTCACATTCCCAATATTGCGGATTTCACACCTGTAGGTCCCAGTTTGTTTGGGCTCGGTGAGGAGCAGTACATCACCTGAACCCACATTTTCCCAGCTCTGATTTTGAAGAGGGCTCCTGGACCAGATTATGTTTTCAGATGGTATTTTTGTTTGACAGCGTAGCTCGACTGTTAGACCTGCAGCAACTGGGTAGTCTGGTGTGGCCACAAGATGCAGGCAACCCTGTGGTATTTCTGTTATTGGTTCTATGGTGGAAAGAAGCAAAAGAGGATAAGAAAAATAGAATATTTTCATAAAAAATTATAGCAAAGCAGTGTTTTCTTTTGTTTGTCGCATTTAGTTTTACTACACACAGTTTAGAGATTTATGATCTGTCACAATCTTATTTTAGAATAAATATATGGTAACTGTACTGCATCATTTTCCATGTTTAATTGTTTTTATTTGAAAATATCAGACTAAATGAAGAGTCTTTTTGGGTCTAGATCATGAGATTATGGTGACAAGTTCGGTTTTCTGTTTATTAACACTTTCTTCATATGCTTAAACAAACTAAACAAATCTATCTTGTGTACTCCAAAGTATTTTTTCTGGTATTGAAGGTGATCATACTGAAAATGGAAATCTCAGGAAGAGATGTTGTGGGGACGAATTCTCCAATAAGCCGACAGCCAATACAAGAATAAATCAGGCTGTTTATTAGAGTGAATAAGTTTCAAAAACATCATATAACTCTCCGTTTCAAAGATGTCGCAATAGTAACTACAACTTCACAATATATTAGAAATTTATTGTTATTAGGGAAATTGTATGCAATATCAATTTCAAAAAGAACTGTTTGGTTTGAGAAAAAAATAGCAAATAATCAATGTTTATATTGATAATTAGAAAAGTACAAAAAAGTTGTTTCTATGCCAAAACAGTAAATATAGTCAGATAAAACCATGCTGTTGTCTGCAATGATGCTAACACTGTTTAGCTAAGTTGATTTAATTGTTGATTTATTGCACTATATCATCACTGCAACTTCCAACATTATTGCATGTTTTATTAATGTTGCCCAGCCTGATTAATAAACTATATCTAAAGTCAACTCTAGTTAACTTAAAGCTTTCTGACTTTCTAAATTTAAAGTAAAATTGTCATTTGGAAGTGATCTGGAGAGAAGTGGTGAAAATATGTTAAAAGTTCTAGAAACACATAAAGAACAAAAAAACAAACAAACAAAAAACAGCCATTTTTTGAGAATAAATGTCACAATTCGTTACCTAGCAACCTGAAGCCAAGTCCAGTCCCTCACCTGGCAACCCCAGTGAAGCTCCACCCACTTCATTCAAGACGCTAAGCTAAAGAAGTAATACAGAGCTGCTGACAGTAATACATGTGTCCATTCATTTTCTTCCAGTTACAGAGAACCCAGCTGCGTCGCTTCATTTCATTTTTGCTTACAATGTTTTGAAGAAAGTTGTAGTTTGCACAAATCAGTTTAGGAAGTAGCCCTCTGAAAACCACCAACACTACATTCAGGATTTACCAAAACTCATGGACTGAAGGAAGGTTATGTTCCTACTACTCGTCACAATTCTGCAGATGATGGCAATGTAAGTACATAATGATGTGTGTTGTATGTTTGGATTGTCAGTTAGCATAAGCTAACATTGTGCTAACTGACGCCTTTGCTAGCCCTGTGCTTCCGGGTCAAATGTGTCTGAGGTGCTGACGTAAACGCTGAGTCAGGAGGGCGTGGCCATCAGCAACTAATTTGCATAATCGTGATGTAGCCCTCATTCCTTAATGAGCTCAAAACTGATCATAATTTTGTGTATTAAATGTAATTAACATGTTTTGTATAGCTCACAGACATATCTTAGCTTGTTTAAGGGAGCAAGGCAGACCTCAAATCATTTACTGATTTAATAGATTGATGCTTTATTACTTTTTTCTTTCATCTGGACAATGCTTGATTAGCTTTTACTTTAATTGTTTGAGGTTTGGAGTGGTTTATCCAGCATTAAACTGATATCCGTTTACATTTTCATTTATTGGCTTTGTATCTAATCCAGGCTTGGTTTGAAACCTTGAGGGTTTTATGTAATCCAGGCATTTAACTGCATGATTTTTTGGAACCTCAACAAATTAATAAAATTGTGTGCTTTCAGCACACAATTTTCAGAAATTACCTTTTCTCTCTTCAAACTTAAGCATTATTCTACGCCCAATTTTCTTTCCCCCAAAAACAGATTCCATATTTTTTCAGATTGCGTGGAAAACCTGCATTTTTATGTATTTGTCCATAAAAGGTGAACAATCTAGGCCTACAAATCTCTGCTTGTTTAAACCTCAGCTTTACCTTTACAAAGCTACCTGTCTTTTTAATCAACAAAGACAAAAAAAAAACTCCAGGTGAGTATTACCTTTTGTCGAAGTTGTGGTCATCGGGTGGGATGTATTTGTGGGTGAATTAATAGTCTGGGATTTTACTGCAAAGACATTTTAAGAAAGATATTTTAAAATGCATCAAAAACAGCTGCTCTCACTTTCTGCCTTGAGACATTTTACTTACCTGTGCTTGCACACAGGGAAAAAACAAGAAAGCAAAGAAACATGTTGTATGTGATGAATCTCCTCCTGTTACTTCTGTGTGTGATACACAAATCTGATTTATTGTTCAACTCCAAACTCAGGAGGAAGTATGAGACATGGAAACTGTAGGAAGAGAAGTCTCAACTTCCCTTCATAAAAAATTTACAAAACAATGCAATGATCGATCACACAAGTTTCCACAAAGGGAGAAAAAAGATGTAGCACGCTCTGTTTTTCACAGCATGAGCACAGAAAGTCAGCAGAGGTTTTATAAAACATAATTTGGTCGGGAAAAGTTTCTAACATTTAAAATCTGCCACTCAGTTATAACCTGCAGGAAGAATAGTGTTTTTTAACCAGCTTTTATTGGATTTAAAAAAAAACAAACAAAGCTGGCAGGCAAGTCTATCAGAAACACAACACGTTTGGTCTCAGAGTTTCATATCTCCGACAGAAGGCCCCTTCAGGCTCAGATTGAGACGGCAGCTCAGATTGTAGCAGGCAGGTAGGCAGATTAGATCGCTGACCTGAGGGAGCCGCTCACTGGCTGCCAGGAGGAGCAACTGGATTTTAAACCGTTCTGCACAAAACAAAGAAACCTGGTTCAGAATATTCAGCAACCTTGTCTGACAGTCGGCATTTTAGTTGAGTATCTTCTCAACATCTGTCAAATAAAGAGCTGTAAAATGTTTTTGCCCCCCGCCCCCCCTTTTTTTTTTTTTGCTGCCAAGTCACTTGAGTATTTCAGTTCGCCAGACTAGCTTTTATTTTAAACAAAGATCTCAACCCTGCCTGGTTCAATGTGAAACATTAGTTGTAATTAGTTAAGTTTTTTAAAAATTGAGTTCAGTATCACAAACCACACCTTAGTCCCAGAAATCACTTAAAGGGGCAGTTTTACACATTTCCCTGGCACACACAGCTATTTTATAGCGCAATAAATTAAATATGTTACCTTCAGTTGTTAAGAAATTGCTTAAAAGAAATTTGACTTCGCAATTTCGACGCCTTGAAATTGGGCCTCTCTCTCTTTAAGAAGCTCCTGCTCGTTCTGATAATCTGCGAAACCACTTTTTAAGGGCATTTTCACCCTTCAACCACTCATCCACGAGGTTACAAAAGCCACTTCTCCATTGTCAAGTCTTACTCTAGCTGGTTAATGTCTGGTTCGGCTCTAGCCAAGTGGTTTCTGTCTCCATCGGCAGCGAGTTCCTCACTACAGTGGGTGTGAATATGCGCAGGAACGTGAATGGTTTGTTGAGAAAGGACTAGAATTACCCAGACTTTCAGATTCACGATGATGTTGTTGATGCTCGCTAACTGAAAATCCTGAAGGCAATACCTCTTTATCCGTTCGTAATCTCAAGCTCAAGCATATTTGGGGTCTTCAGCAGGACAAAATATTAATTTTATAAAATCATAAATATATTTTATTCAAGATAACATGTATCTGAAATTATTCAACAACTGAAATGAAACGGTAATGGTAACGTTTCAGAGAGAAACGCTACCATTACTGTTGGTAGTGGTAACAGTAACGTTACAAGCAGAAGTACTTAAATGTAATAATAAACACAATTTGCAGAGGAACTGGGCTGAAGCTACTGAGGTGTTTTTGCAGATACAGTTACTAATGTGACATTGTGTTGTTCCTATAATAAAGGAAGTGGTTTCTCTTGCATCAGTAAAGTGTTGCTAAAACAAACTGACTGATACTGTCCTGAGTGAAAAGCGGACGGATAGAGGTTTCACAACACATAGTAGAAATAAACTTGAGTGACCTGGTATGAAAAGCTATAGCAGTAAATAACATTCAATGCAATCACTTTGCGTGAGTCTCGGAGGTCTCTCACGAGTCTCTATGATTCATTTCAAAACATCGTAAGTAGGTTGAGTTATAAAGAACAGGCCATTAGAAGCTGCACCAATTCTTGTGCTTTCTTAGTTACTACTGCAGTGCATGTGGGTGAATTTTGGTTTTGTTCAGTGGAAAACAACAGAAACGTAACCTTCAAACCACATCAGAGAGCTCTGTTGTAAACTGTTACATACTCTCAGCTTCTTAGAGAAGTCAACATGCAAGACATACATCTGTCCTCAGAAGTGCTGTTACCTTCTGGTACTAAGAGCTGTTAACTCTGCTGCAAAGCTGTTATCTTTTTGATTTTGTAATGATCTTCATAAAAACTTATCATGGCAATTTTAAAGTACCTCCAAACTGGTTATGTCCTGCGTTGTTTTGAGTTTTGTTTTTTCTGTGTTCCTAAGTCTCTTTCTTTGGTTAGATGAATCTTGTTTGTGTTTTACTTTAGTTCAGTCCTTCTTAATGTTTGTAGTCATCTTTATTTCCTGTTTCAAGTTATTCCTTGTTACTCTAGTTTAGTTATGCTTTTCAGGTCCAGTTATTCTTTAGCGTAATTTCCTTGTGTACTCTCCCTCGCCCCCTGTGCCATTTTCTCTCTCTCTCCCTTCACATCTGCAATCATAAGCTCACCAGCCCAGGTCTCTTGTTCAGTATTTAAACCCCTCTTCTCCTGTTACTCCTTGCTTGTTCCTCCCGTTGCTTCCTCGTTACTCCCTGCATTCCCACTGTTGTTCTCCTTGCTGATTTGTTCCTCTTGTTTTTTTGTCCTGGCTTCGTTTGGATTTTGTAAGCTTTGTTCTTCAATTTTTTATTAAACACTCTTCATTTTGGTCCTCATACCAACATATCAAGTTGGTATGATATATTGACTTATCATTATGTGGCTAATAAGACAAACTTAGTTGCCGTAGTAGCCACATAAATATAATAGTTCATTACATGCAGGATGCAGTCTCAAGAGTGCCATATTGGTACAAAACACAAGTGTGTTTAAGATTACTTTTAAAGGCAAAAATATGAATGACAAATTCTTACATGGGGCAAACTACAGATCTGTACAAAAGTATTCACACTCCTACATTTTTCCCTTGTAGATTACAATCACAAACTTATGTGTATTTCGGGAGATTTTATGTGATGGAGGAGAAAATATTGGTGCAGAATCTTAAAAGTGTGGCATGCCTTTGTCCTCTGCTTGGCATGCCAGTTTAGCTGGCGGCCATGTCTTGGTTTGGAGTTTCTCCATCCTTCCTCCATGTACAGGTGATGGATTAAGCAGAGCTCAGTGGAGATGCTTAAAGCTTGAGATATAACATGCTTTAACTTTCTCTGTTGTGTTTGTTGGTCTTCATGATGCTGGTTGTTCTCTAATGCTTTCTGACAAACCTCTGTGGCCTTCAAAGACTGGCCAGCAAACTCTTCAAAATTTTCTTGCTGCAAAAATTTTGAAACCCATGTATAATTTTCCTTCCTCGTTGCAGATATGGATTACTTTCTTTTGGTCTACCTCATAAAATTCCAATTTAAATTACTTTAAAATCTGCAGTTATTTTTGTGATGCGCTGTATTTTTAGGTGTGACAGTGAGCTTCATCTTGGTTTGGGGAAGTCTTGAATGCAGATGTTGCTTCCTGTAAAAGGGGAAAAAAAAGTTTCCGTTGCCTTTGTTTATAGTTAGAACATCTCTTGACGACTACACCCACAGTTCCCTTATTGCTGCAGAAGAGGACTAAGCTGTGATCGTGCACTCTGCCCTGCTGTCACTTCCTGTTGACCAAGGAAGGAAAAAAAAAGAGCTACAATGTTATTGTATAAAGAAATACATTAGATGTTAAAGCTGCAGAATATAACTTTTATAAATAATATGTTTTCTAGATATTTGTTAAAACTGTCATCAGGTTAAGATTGATCTTTTCCACTTTCTCCCTGAGTTACTATTGTCATCTGAAGAAATGCACAAAAACAACCAATCAGAGGCAGGAGGAGGGTCTTGGTGCTGTCAATCATACTCATGTATTCACCACTAAATGTGCTAATGGTGAAGAAACAAGTTATTGTTAAAGGAAAACCGTTTGTCTGCCCAAGCATTCACAACAGGCTATGCTAACTAGAGTGTACCAGAGAGTAGGGGGGGAGAAAAAGGGGTGAGCAGCGCCACACAATATTGTGACTGACAGCACTAAGACCCGCCTCCTGGCTCGGAGGCCAGGCGGCTCTGCCTTCTCCCTCTGCACTGGGAAAAGGCAGTGAAGCTAAATTTTTTTCACAAATTATCAATCTCATACCGTACAGTCGTGACAAAAAATATATTTTCTATAAAAGTTACTGCAGCTTTGATCATTAAACTGAAATGCAGTGAAGTTAGAGAAAGATCTACCTGTATTCTATCACTTGTAACACATGTTCAGTGTTAACATGTGCAACACTGAACAGGTGAGCAGGGACATTATAGTGTAACTGAAGCTGTGTGCACCACAGGTGATAGTGGAACCACGTTGTTTCTGAGAGAAAGATAAATGGTAATGCCGTATAATTATCCACTCTCACGAGTGTGCACATCAGAGTGTGTATCCCTGATCGTGTATTTTAATCCCGAGTCATTATTCTTCATTATTCCTCCATTATTCATCACTCATTCATTATTCTGGCTGTTCTGCAGGCTGCATAGATGTCTGTTGGTTATCGCCACAGAAACCACTGCAGCCCTCCTTCCAGTAAAATATCGAGGTCAGGCTTTTCTCACACACTCATTTTGAGATCTTGATCTCTGCTTCTCATACTTGATCAAATGAAAAAAAAAATAAAAAAAAATGTTTTTGTCATGCCTGACTACCTCTATGGGAATTTTGTTGTTATTAATCTCCAGAGGGCAGCATTGGCCCAGTAGATGCAAAACCAATGTCTGTGTAGCTTCTCCTCAGGGTAGGCAGAATTTAAAAAGGGGTAGTGAGGAAGTCATCTCCTCTGCATTAAGCAGTTTGAGTCATTATTTCACTATTTGCACTATTTTGCATAGAAATATAAAAAGCCACCAACACAGAAGAGTACATTCTTATTGGTGTACAACAAAAATGTGAAATACGAATAAAAGCAGCATTTTAGAGTTTTAAACAGACCTGATTTAGTAACTGGGTCACAAACAACTTTTCTGCCCAAACTCTGAGATCAGAGCGTTTTAAGATTTTGCCCTAATTTGGCAACACATTTAGAGTAATTGTCCATTTGAAAGGCCTCTTTTCACCCAAGATTTAACTTGGTCTTGAGTTCTTACTTGAATATTTCTAAATATCAGTGTTCAACCTCTAATGTCCTATTTTTATGTTATTTTTTGAGTAATATTTTCCTCTCTAAGCTCCACCAGGATCTTCTTAAGGCCTTTTATTTTAGTTCTGGGGTTAATGTACGAAAAGACACAGAAGGACCCATCTGCTCCTCAAACATTATGATGGCTGCACATTTCCATGGTGTTTATACTTGCATATAATTGTTTAAAGGGGGATTATTATGTAAAATCTCCCGATTGTTGAGTCACAATTAACAGGCAAGGTTACCTAGAAATCCCAGCACAGCTCCAGCATGTTTGGTCGGCTGGGTTTACCTCTGTACAATGGCTACTGGAAAAGACAGGTGTTTTATTGTTGACTTTAACATCCAGAAACTACTTTCTGCATTGTTGTTGGTTGTGATCATTGTTGTTCCTTATGATGTTCAAAGATGTTGAGTTGGGGGGCGTGGCCTGCAGCTGTTCATTTGGATTTAAGGTGGCAAGAGGCCCTAAAACAACTCATTCTGAAAGACGCTCAAAACTAGCAGAACTGACATAACTAATCTGTGGAAAAACATTATGTTTTATGTCACCCATAGATTTATACTAACCTGTTCAAAGAAGCATCATAGCTCCTCTTTGAAGAGACAGAGGCCAATTTTGAGGAACCAAATTGGAAAAGTCAAAGTTATTTTTGATATATACATAATTTTTGCTTGATTGTGCTATAAAATGGTAGTATGTACCTGCAAATACATAATACTGCCCTTTAAAATAAATGAACGTGGCACCCGGAGGCATCTGGAAATTTTCCACCATTCTCCTCCCGACATCTTGGCTGATTTCTTTTTATTTCATTGTGAGGACAGAAAAACAGTGTGTTTGAGGTGTTTTTTTTTGTTTGTTTTTTTGCTGCACTTGTTCCAAGTCTGTACGTCAGTGAAGATTTTTGACGGTACAAAATCAACCACTGGGTGGTGCTAAGTTTCCACAATTTGAGTGAATGCCTTAATGCTTGCAGAGCCCTATTTGTAGTCTGTTATCATGTGCTGTATGTATATTACACGAAATTATGAATTTTTTAGTTCGTTTTCTGGAAGAAGTCAAGGATAGAAATTCCTCATGGATAATAAACAGATGCCACTTTGCAGTCTCCTCTAAAGAGACTATTTTAATCCACATGTATCAGCACATGCATAGATGTATTTATGGATTTATTCTATATATTTTAGATTCATTGGTTTGGTTCCTTTAAATGAACTCCTCATGCAGCTGCTTTCAGTGTCTCTGTGAAAGCGCTTGCTGTGGGCTGTTTTTTTGTTCACACTTGAGTTGCTGCTTCCCTCCTCTGGTGCCTTCAGTTTGTCTGCGTCTTCTGAACATTCGCCCTGTGGGGAGCAGCAGCAGTCACTTCATTACAAGGGAAAATGCATTATAATGTTGTTGAGCGGCGAGAGCGCGACGTACAGTCAGAGATTTCCTTTCGGAGACAGTTGCTCTTGATGACTCAAATGAAATATGAAAGCAGCGAGTGTGTGTGTGATTGAGGGTGCAGTCATCCCTGCGTCGTGCATTGATGGATAACTTTCCTCCCTCCTCTTGCCACACGTTGGTTGTCATGCTGGTGATGAGTGGCTTCCTCTTGCCTTTCTGGCGGGTGGTGGGATGTCACAGTCTTACATGCAGCTGTCAACATGCAAGCCCCCTTCAACCCGTTCACCCTTCCAGTTCAAATGAGTTACGGTACTCCACTATTGTCACTGACAATTTAATCATTCCTCTCACAAATCAGCACCTTACATCAAAATATGGTTTCCCATTTGCACTTTGCTTTAGAAATAGAGGAAAACCAGTAGGTACAAGAGTTATTATAACAGCATACGTGGAAACAACAGAGTACAGACGGCGCTGAGCTCCAGATGGGCGCTTCCTGTGCCAGGCAGGAAATGGCACCGAGCTCCCTCGCCATCATTTTTCATTTTAGCAGAGAACAGAGATGATCATCACTTCATCCCAGCCACATCCATTTCCCCTGAATGCATGAGCTGCGAATTCATTTCTTTTTGTTCTTCTTTCTCTGTGTGTTTCCCAACTCAGTTGACGAGAAACAGACGGATGATCTGACTTCAATTCAAGCACCCGCTCGGCTCTGGTGGTGTTTCTGAAAAAGGAAAGAAGAGGATTAGATTGTGATTTGACCAAACAAAAAAGAGCTATCGTCGACTGAAAAACACAAATACAATCACATTTAGAAGTTTACATACATTTATTCCTGTAAGGAGTTTTACAAAATACTTGAAAGAGGGATTGAAAGGCCTTGTTGCTGCTTTCTGGGAAAGGCTGGGGGGTTGAAGTGAACCCACCACTGAAGCTTCTGACTAAAATAGTCTCAGCTGTGTGTGAAAGGCTAAACTACAGATGAGGCTCAAGTGTGATGTGTCTAGCTGACTGAATTGAATGTAAAAAGACAGAAAGACCACTTTGGCACTTATTTCCTGACAATAATGTGCATTGGACGAGTTGCGCTGAATTTTCCTCAGACAGAAGTGATAAATGGGCTTCAGAACTGATAAATGGGCTGATAAATGGGTAGAGTGGGCTGTCCCACTATACCATTTTGTTTTCTTTTCTGACACTTATGTGTAACACTTTATTTATGCTGAAAAGTTTGGTTACTGTTATAGAAAATGGTGGGAACTGCACACAAAAGCCTTGCACACACATAGCTGGGACTATTGGGAATATTGTACACCTGGTACGGGTTCAGAAAAGTTTTCATCCACATGAATATATCACTCAGCGTTGTTTTAAACATGCCAAACCCATAGGGGGCAGAGTGTTGCTAAGCTAAAACCTGTCAACCAATCAGGTTATTTTAAAACAACCACAGCTTCCTTTTAAGGATAATTTGTTGAATATGTAGGTTGAACTACTTTAAAATTGCGTATTAGAATATAAAGTTAATCGAACATGAGGGAATGTTGTTTGGAAATTGTGTCAAAGCAAGTATGTGGATATATTAGCACATTATTTGCCAGTTTCTTCCAATTTTATTGTGAACTTAAAAGACGATCGAAAATGGCAAATATTCATGTCAATGAGAACATATGATCTGAACTGGTTTTCCTACTTGCACAATGATTGTAGCCTGAAACTAAAATAATCTTAAAAAAATCTCATTTGATGCAATGCTTGAAACTTCCTCTTTTTTATTACATGTCATTGTAAACCTTTTCAGAGACTTTAACAAAACTAAGGTCTAACTAAAATATCTAAAACAACCCCTCATCACTCCAAAATATGCATGCTTCAATAACTTCTTTAATTTCTCTGTGAACATGGGTTATCATTGATTCTGCTTAATCAAATGTGAAAATTATTTCAGTTTAATTTAGTTTGACCTTTACTCACTCCAAATGGTATTCTGGTTTTATTTAAGTGTACAAAAATGGAACCAATCATGCAGAAAAGAACCAAAGTGGCCCTGAAATTAAAGACTGTGTTTTTTTTTTTTTATCTGGTCCCCAGAACCCTAATAACACTCATTGCACAAGACTAAAGAAGAAGTATGTTGAAGGCCCTTTAAAGTTAGCAGAAAATCCTTTTGACAAGGTTGTGAAATATCACAAGAATATAATCTGGTCAGATGACCAAAATTGAACTTGTAATTGCACACATGCTTAGGAAGAAATAAGAAGTACTGGAAAAGTAAGGAAGATGCCAGGAAGGATAAATGAAGAACTTTACTCATATGATACGATATCTAATGCATTTTTATAAGAATCTGAATATTAAATGGGGATTCTAACACATTGCTAGGAAGTCTTCACATCTTCATTAAAGACTTCTCTACTAAATCCATCTTTTTTTTACCTGGGTGTACATGACGGTTTCTAGTGGTGTATAGCAGCAGTATTAGGGCTGGGCGTGTGTGTGTGTGTGTGTGTGTGTGTGTGTGTGTGTAGGTATTTTGCTGTCTTGTGCAGATGTCCTGTGTGGGCCCTGTGTTGAACAGATGTCACAAATGCTGATACTTTCCCTGTGCTGAGCGGGAACAAATTACAGCCCCCAACACACACACACACACACACACACACACACACACACACACACACACACACACACACACACACACACACACACACAGCAAACATAACCTTCAGATTACACATGGCCCCTATCAGAGGAAGCAGCCTGGATTTGCAAGATGTAAATACTGAGAGGGTAATCCAGCACAGGGCACAGAGGTGAGTGTGTGAGGGGAATGGTTTAATGTGGGCACCAGATGGTGTGTGTGTGTTTTTTAGAGGGAATTTTAGGCGCTGACATTGGGATTATAGTGGTCTGTTTCTAAAGTGATGCAGATGGACCTGCAGATTTAATTATGTTTTTCTTCCCACACAAGAATCACATGGAAAACCCCCCCAACAAAATGTAACAGATATATTTTCAGTCCCTTTTTCATTTTTCCTAATGGCTGCTGCTCTCAAAATCAACTTCCTTTTAGCTCTACATCATATTTTGTTATTCCTTCATTGTAAACATATAGGGAGTGTTACCTTGCATGTTTGAGAAACCTTTTAACCTCCCCCGCTAAGCTCCTTCAGACTAGTCAACAGCAACTAACAAACACCTGGTGCAGCGGCGCATCAACTGAGCTCATTATGCAAGTTACTTCTCAGTGCAACAACAATAAAAACATTTTTAAAGGGTTTATAGAGTAGTGATATTTTCATAATTTCCTGAAGGTGTAGTTTCAGAAATAACAGGAGTTTCAAAAAGTTTAGCGACAGAAGCCCAATTTCAAAGTTGAATTTCTTTTCAGTTATATTTGATATACAGGATTTTTATAACTGAAGGTTACATAGTTACTTGATTGTGCTCTAAAATGCAAAAATATGCCTGGAAAATACATAATAATGTCCCTTCAAAGACTTTTAAAAACATAAGCCGTTTTACTACAACATTTTTGTCAGATTTACTTTTTAGCAAAATAAAACAACATTGTGAGGTGCATCATTTTCCTATTATGGCCCTATGCAGCTTTCTTGCAGACCCAAAGACATAGGGATTGTTCTGTTGTTTGCTGTAATTAGCTTCAAGCATTCAGCATGCTGATGTAAGTGAATTATCTGGTCATTATTGTGGTAATGTTTAAATCATAGATGGTCCAATTGTGTACCAAACGCACGTTTTACATGGTGTATGAAGCACTAAGTATGCAATAGAGTGAACTACGGAAAAAATCAATAGCAAATAAGTGAGCAGTTTAATTTTTGGCTTTTGGATTAGCAGTTAAAAGACATTGTTTAGTATAAGTGATCCCCCATCAAATACATTGCTAACTTTCCATGCTTATTTTTTCAATTAATACAAGTCAGAATTAAAAACATTACATTTATAAGTCCTCTTGAAGTGCAGTTGTTAAGTCTTTGGAAAGGTAGAATTTTTCCTCTAGACTGAATTTGAGAGATTTTTGATAACCTATGAGCCTGCCTGAGTTATGAACACTAACATCTTTTATAATAGCTGACATTCACTACAGAAATCAGTGAGTGAGAGAGAAAAAAGTTCTTAAATGAGAAGTTTCTCTCACTTTTCAGCACTCAGAGGTCACAAAATGATAGAGCCGGCATGCTAGGGTGCATCTTCCCATTCCGGAGAGCATTTTCTCCCTTTTCTCCCTCACGGTCCCCTCCTTCTTCCTCCATCACCATCCCTCCCACCCTTTTTGTCCTTGCCATAATTTCATCTCTTTGCACGTCATTAGCAAGCCGGCACCTAATGAATTTCTTATCTCGCTGAATTCAGTGGCTGTTGTGATAACGCTTATTGTTTTCGGTTTGACTATTCCCCATGTTGGAGGCAGTGGTGTGTACAAGTGCAAAAATAGTGGAGAGGGAAGGAAAAGAGACAGATGTTTAGAGGCAGAAGGTAGAAGGAAGCTCTCACCAATGCTGGCACTTTGGTAGCAAATAACCAAAAAATGTTAAATGTCTGCACATGTGAGTGCAATAAAATGTGTGTATAAGTGGTTAGAGCGGGTGGCAGCTCTCTGGGAGGGATAGTACATGGAGTGCCATCAAGAAGAACAGGTGGTGCAAATGACAGACAAGAGGCGAAAACAGGCAAATGAAAGCAACGTCAATTCAGCCATTTTTAAATAAATAGAGAAACAAAGAAAAGGCAAATGAAACCTTGAACTGAAACAAGGAGTGAGTGAAGAAGGAACTCAGAGATGATGAAACGGGAAGTGAAAGTGGGTTGGAGGCAGAACAAAGGACAGAGTCGAGGCAGATGGGAGTGCTCTGGTTCGCTACTAATGTTTCTCACAAGAATTAAAGTCCACAAAGAGGTTTGCAGACACACACACTAAGTTGCACACATCCATGCACTGTGTCAGCTGATGGTAGTTGCTACCTAGGACCCTTGTAAACATCAGCAGCCCCCGACTGGCTTTCTCTCTGCAGTACTTAGTAACTTAGTGACCCGTGCACCCCCCAAACACATGGGCATCGGCCCCTGTGGCACCGCATGGCTGATCTGAAGTGTCACCCTGCTAAATACACACACATACACACACACATTGCTTGTTGTAAGTGTTAAGCTCATTCCTCTGACACCTCTGCTGATAAGAGAACGCATGAAGGGTGCTATATACAGAGGAGATGGAGAAGGGGAAAGGGACACTGAGCTAAAACCAAATGTGTCACATTATCAGCATGGCTGTTGTGTTGTTTTCAAACTGTTGTGCGCTGAATTTTATAAGTAACGAGTTGGTGCTACTGTGGTTTGGGAATTTGTGACACTGTCTGTAGTGCCAAGCATAACTAAAAGTGCATCCACACTAGCCCTGTTGATCTGCGTTAATCGACCTCTCATTCATTTTCCCAGAATGTTTGGAGAGATGTGAATCCGGAATCAAGCTCTGGTCTGTCTAAAAGCCTCGGTCTCGGTTCGGTTGAAGTGAATTCTGGAATGGATAAAATGCATATGTGAATGGAGACCACTCCAAAAGCAGGAAGCATAGTAAACCACAGGGCATTCTGGGTAAATACAACCAAAACAAACACATGAGACTAGCGCTACTGTAAGAAATGGCTCATGATGTTTTACCACCGACAAAAGAGAAATCCTACAATCGCTAAAATCTGATGCCACTCAATTTTTGTTTACATTTCTGAAGGAGGAAGTTGCGGTCGTTGTCTTGTTCAGAGGTTTTCATATAATGTCCTTCAGTGGGTCTCGGTGCAGCGCCACCACAGGCAAGGAGGGAAACTGTTTTTTTCAAAGAGTGTGAAAGCAAACCGCACCAACTGAAAATGTAACAAATGCTGCAACTTTGGTCCCCAATAGAACAGATTCTAACAGGTTATCAGATGTGAAAACACCCTAAGATTCAGTTGTAATTCAGTCTGAGAACCTAGGGATTGAACTATGCAAAAGCTTGAGCATATTTACACACTGACCAGCTTATTTCCTGTTGCAGTGCTTGTTGTTACAAACAGTGACCCAGACAGTCTTGTGGCAGCTACTTGATGCATTTAGGCATCTAGATGGGGACAAACTATTGTCAAGGTTTAGAGAAAGAGGACCAAAAACATAATGAGAATTCAATGAGTATCAGCTGTTTGGATAAAAATCTCTTTTGTACATGTCAGAGGAGAGTGGGCAGTCTGGTCCGAGATGATAGCAAGGCATCTTGTGACAGAGAGTAAAAACTCAAAAACTTCTGATCTAAATGATTCAGCATTTTCCATTTCCACTTCTGACATAAGCCGAATTGTTAAAATAGCCTTCTGTGACCCAACACTGCTGAAACTTGATATGAAATCCTGTTGTGAAATTCGCCCCACGCCGTGTTCCTGCTATTCTTCATTCAGCATAATCTCCATATAACTGCATGAATTAATCTGTGATGCACCAAACCTACTGTGACTGTTTGGGATAAAAACACTTTTGTAGGATTACACATTGGAGCACTTACAAATTCTTTGCAGTCCATTTTGTAAAAACAAATTCGAGCTACAATGAGGTAGAAATGCTTAACTAAATGCGGAGATCCTTTTTTCACCAATGGTACTAACTTATGTCACATTTTTTATGCTTGTCTTTTTAGCTGTCTCATTTATGTTCCCATTTGTGTCTTACACTCTTCATCTCCTTTTCTCAATTATTGCTTGTTAAAATGTTGTAATCACATGGAATCCAAAATATAATTAATCCTCTTCCTTGAATCTATGTTCAATTTTAAAACTCGATGTTTTATCATTTCATGGACAATCCATAAAGACTTGAAGATATTGTGTTTTGACTACATCCACGACTACAATTTTTTAACTCTGCTTGTTTTTATTTGTAAAATTTTATTCATTATATGTTAAATCTAAAATTCTTTCACTAAGATTCACATAATACAAGCTGAGTCTGAATTTGTTCTCTTCACCCAACTGAGCCTTGAAGCAGCACAGTTTATACTGTATTCAAAGCAGCATAGACTGTAAATGTGTGTATGAAAACCAGATTTAATCTCACATTTATAAAATCGGCAATTTTATGCTGCAAAAACAAAAAAAAATTAAATCGTTTACCATCCGGTTCTGCACCAGCAGCTCATACAGCCATTGTACAAGAAGCAGCGAGTCGACAGAAGGACCCAGAAGCTTCATTAGGCTCTCAGTCTCATTGCTGGACATGCAGCCAGAAAACAGCCACCGTGTTGTTCGGCTGCCAATTGTCCACATGTCCTGCACAGGGATGAAGTGGGCGTGGCCTGCTGAGAGACTCTTAACTGCCTCAGCAGGAACATCAGGAGCGCAGCACGGCCCGCTGTCCCCACACATATGGCCTTGTTTTTCAGCTTTTGGATGCACATACCAAAAATTAGAGAGCGATGGGAGTGAATAGAGTGACAGCATGACTGAAGTTCTACAAAAGGATGGACTCACAGACAGAAATAGAGACAGAAAACAGAGTTACAAGAATTGAGTAATTGAAGGAGATAAAGAGAAAAGGGTTGAGAGGGTGTGAAATGGGTGAAGGGCGAGCTTGATTTGTTTTTCAGCAGTGTCATGCTGTCACAGAAATGTGTTTACCAGCCCCTACTTTGCCATTAGTGACACTTGGGCGCTCCTGTAGACGAAACCAAATAGGCTGATAACTGCCTCATGTATCCTCCAAATATCCCTATAGCTCTCCATCTGTTGGGCTGCATTTCACCGTATGCCTCCTCTCTCCATCCATCCCCTCTCTGCCTTCCTCCGTGCTCTTCTGCTTTTTGCTTCTGTTTCTTCTTTTGTGCTAAATCTTCCTTCAAGTTTAAACAGCTGCCTGTCGCCATGGTAGAAAAGGAAAGCCGGATGAAGATTAGGAAGATGAAAAATTTGCAGTTTCATGAGAGCAGGATACAGAGCTGTTGCAATATTTTCATGCTTGGAGCCATGCAACGAGGATGGGTAAAAGCTGAAGGAGCAACTGATTTATTATTGCGGTTGATAAGGTGCATCAACGTATATTGATGCAAGTAATTAAATCAGCAGTATAATCCACCACATAATCGATCAAAATGTTCCCAGACAAACTTCTTTCCTCCTGGCTCAGTGATCTTTAAATAGGAAAACATTTCTGAATAACAAATGAATGTGCAAAATATTATTTCTACTGAGTAAACGTTTGACTTTTATTAATGCAACAGAGTATTAGGGCTAAACTGAGAAAAATAAAAATAAAGTTACCAGAATAAAGTCATAAAATCCTGAGGATAAACTCGTAGAAGACTAATGTCATATTATTATGAGAATAATGCGAGAATGAAGGCGTAGTATTACAAGAATGAAGTCTTATTATGACTTCATAATAATATAAAGTCGTCTTGTATTATTTCAACTTCATTCTCATAAATTTACTTGATTAATGTGATTATATAATTATTTTCTTAGTCTGGCCCTAATTCTCCGTCGTATAACAAAAGGTTGCTCTCAGGAGTTAAAAAAATTGGGGTAATTTTGAATTTCAGTACTTAATCCTGATTTGAATGAAAAGAGGATGAGTAATTCCAAGAAGTGGACACATTTACTCTTAAGTACAGTTTAGAGACAGCAGTTAATTGTGAAAGGAAGCCAGAGTACAAGGAGCGAACTCTTGCATGCACAAGGAAAACATTCGACCTCTGGGGAAGTTTACGTTGCATTTTGGGCTAAAATGTCCAGTTTGTGCATATTTCTTATTTTTCACTTTGTCTTTAACCAGGAGACTTTCTCATCACTTCTTTCTCTCTTTCTCTGTCTCTGTTTTAATGACATTTATCTGGTGCAAAACCACAACACCCAGCCATTATTACCCAGACAAATCCTTTACCTAATTTGAGATTAATTTTCCAATGTGTAATATTTAAAATTTTCATTTATTTACTGATTTATTTCAATTAGGACAATGTACATGTCAGCAGTAGCATCTTTAGATTGATTTTAACATCTGGAAAAAATCATTTGAGTGACCAAATTCTATTGTTTTGTAATTTCCCTGTTTAAATGCAGGAGCTTTTCTGGTATTTTTAACCTCCCAATCACTTTCATTTATCAAAGTACATCAAACTTTCATTCTTAAACCAGGCTGCTTTCATCTCTCTTGCTTCCATCACAGTCTGTGCACAGATCTTACTTTAACAAACCTCTTCGTCTGTTGCATTTTATGCCATTTAAGCACACCCCCAGGCTGTTCTGTATCTGTGCCAGGACGGCGATTCATTTTCTGCCCAAATTTACCTCTAGGAGACTGGAGCTCAAATTAGACGTTTATTTGCACTGAACTTTTTCCTCAATGAACCTTAGCGGAGTCTTTCCACTGCTGTTAAGTTTTGATGGGAGTCTAAACATTAAAGTACACATTACTGCCTGTTACAGGTGTACAGAACGCAATAGGCAGGTATGTGAAGAAGCACGTTTACTTCATGCAAATTTGTCTAGGAGATTGTGGTTTGAGCAACATACCGAACAATTCGTACAGTTGTGACAACATTCTTCTATGTGCACATCAACAAAATTTGTATAATTACTCAAAGAATTAAATTTTGAGATGTTTTTCAGACTTACTGTGGTGTAACTGAGACAAAGTTGAGTAAAGAGGTTCAGTACTGCGTACCACAACCTTTATTAGGTTGTGCAACCTAATAAAACTTTTGCACATGTCTAATTGAGACTTAAAGGCACAATATGAAATTTACCTACTCAATTTAAAGGGTAAATCTAAGTTTTTTTTTCATTTGAGAATAGGTAAATAATTTAGTACTACTAAAAAAAAATGTAAACTAAACAAAAACGTTATTCTTTAATGAGATGATGTTGATATTTTATGTTAGAAACATGGTGAACCTCATGTTACCACCACACTTCCCCATGCAATATTATACAGTCTAGATATGAAACTAAAATAAACCTCGACTCATTCAAAGGCAACAGTTTGGCTTTGCTATATGGTCTGACAAATATGGTGCATGATTAATTTCTTCAAAACCAGCCTGACTGAAGGAGTTTCTGCTTCTGTGCTGCTTTAAAACGGTTTTAGTCTGATTCAGATGCCAGACTTGATGAAAAGTGGTAGAAAGACTTATATGATAGATATTTCTGCAACTTTCTTCACTTCCATGGTAACGATGAGGAAAGCAGGCTAAACATGGCCAGCAGGAGATTAGGAATTGGAGTGGGGGAAATTAAAAGTGATGCTATGCATTATATTTTCCACAAGTTTTGCAAACCTGCTTTATTTCTGCATCAGATTCATGACCCAGATTGCCTTAAATACACGCAAACATGCCCATCAAGTCTTGCAGATGAAAACTAATTATAGCTATTTTTACATGCAGTTGCAGTTTTTCTCTTTATACAGCTGCTGCAGAAGAAACAGAAAAACATTTTTCTGAACAGACAGATTCCATTACTGACAAGATACTCAATGCTGTAAAAACAACCTCTACTATGTGGATGTTTTTAATAGACTGCTGCAGATATTTAAAATGGTAAAATGATTCGGCCCTGTTTGTAAAACTGTTTCATATAGAAATTTGTATATAATTATCTACCTATTATTGTCACTTAGTGAACTCATCCACCTTGTCTCCACTGGTGCTATTGGGTCAGTTTGAACCTCAACTGGTAAGTGAGCAGAGACTCCAACTAATGCCAATTCAGTAAAATCAGGTTTTTATTTATTTATTTATTTTTTATAAAAATTACTCAGCTCAGTGTATTTTTCCCGCATAATTTCTGCAATGCAAATAGCTCTGTTATTCTAGAACTATCAAAAACCAAGACTCACAAAGTCTTGCATTTGTAGATACTGAATGTGTGCATATAGATAAAACTATACAAATGTTTTTTTTTCGTGTTGCTGCTGTTGATGCACATAAATCAAGTACATGTTTGAGTTTGCGTGGCATCTTGGGGGCTGCCAGGATGTTGGTGGGTTTAGTCAGGAGAAGTTTGAGCAGGAAGCTGTTGGAGGTAATCTGTTGGCCTGCAGCTGATAACAGCTTTCCACCTGGAGCCTCTTTACAAACGCCTGGACCACCATCAATCAACCAAATGTCCTCCAGAGGGAAAGGGAGAGAGAGCGAAAAGAAAGTGTTTGAAGTTTAGAGACGAAAAACGTGGCAATGTGGAGCTGATTAAGACCCACTTCTACGCCTGTATGTACAATTTCAAACACCATAAGAAGGGAAAATGTTTAATGTTTTCAGATTATCACACTTCTGCACCAGTTTTTCATCCTTGCAATCGGTTGGAAATAACATGGGAATGTCAATCTGGGAAGATACAGACATATCCAAAAGGTTGGTCTGAGCTTTAGATTGAATATGAAAAGATTGATAAAAAATATGTAATCCTTAGACACAGAAATATGGTATCTTGTCAGAATGATCATTACAAACCTTTACAGGTATACAAGTGTATATTTTTTGCTATTAATTAATAGATAAATAGAACCTGATTGATAAGATGAAGTTGGTCAAAATTATTTTTTAAAAAGAAGTGCATAACCCGTCAATGTTAGAAACAAAGTCATAGAGAAAGTCATTTCAAAAATCTTTGCGACTCAAGTGGAGGACAATTGTTCAAACGCAGAAAATATGTAATGGTGCTGAACCTGCCCCACAGTTTTGGGAATAATTAAGACTTCTTTGAAAATATTTTGTGGGCTTCTGAGAGTGAAATAAAACGTTCTCTATGTGTCCCATTGTGGTAAGAAAACTTTGACAATTAACTTGCATCACAGCTTTTTTGATAACAAAACATACACTTCACATGAGCAGTAGATGACTCAGACTGCAGTTCAGCATTGGTTCTGACAGTTTTTCAGAAAACTATCATACCCACAGCCAGACAATCAAAACCAGCCAATCAGAGGAGGAGGGTCTTAACGTTGTCAATCAAACTCTTGTACTCTCTGCTAAATGTGCTAATGACAAAGAAACGACTTACCATTACAGGAAAACCATTTATTCGCCATCATTGGTGGTGATGCTAACTAGCCTTAGCGTTTTTGACAGGCTATGCTAGCTGCAGTGTACCAGAGAGCAAAGAAGGAGCAGGAGGAAGGGCAAGCAGCACCACTCTAGATTGTGATTAACAACGCTAAGACCCTCCTCCTGGCTCTGATTGGTTGCTTCTAGCTAGCATTGGACAGTGTGCTAATGGTGGAGAAAAACCTTACCATTCCAAGAAAACTTTATCCGCAATTATTGGTGGCTACGCTAACTAGCCTTAGCATTCATGGCAGGCTATATTGTGGCGAAGAGAGAAAGGGGCAGGGTGAGCAGCGAGTACATGTGAATGATTGACAGTGCGTAGAACCTCCTCCTTGCTCTGACTGGTTGTTTTTGACTGAGTGGTGAATTTCTACTGGGAGCACTGGGACAAGGTAGAAGTTTTTTTTCACACCTTATTTGTCTTATACTGTCATGACAAAATTATAAGTTTAATAAATAGGTAAAAACATTTTCTTTTTATAAAAGTTACATACTGAAGCTTTAATAAATTAAAACATCAATTTAAAACTACTTTTAGGTTTGACTCAGGGCATCTTTGTCAAAATTTCTAATTTACCTAATGTTTTGATTAATTTAGGTGTGTGAAATAAAATAAAAAAATAAAGTTTTTTCAAACAATGCCTTAGCAGAACTGCTGTCCACTGAGGTGGTCTCCATCTTTTACAGTTACTGTCCCAGTGGGACACATGGACAACATAGTACTTAATCATCAGATACTTTATGCTTATCTTCACTACGATGCAACAACAAATCGGTGTTTCAGTAGTTATACCTCACACTGCAGTGGGGATATGCATGCAGACATCTTGCAAATTTTGTACCCAGAGTCATTTAGATGCATGTGCATGATGTGGTACAGCTAATGTGTGCGTGTGTGTGTGTGTGTGTGTGTGTGTGCACATGCACATCTGTCCGTCTGGACGGCCCTTGCCTAATAGGCCCTCAGCCCTTGCATTTCTGACAGAAAATCAATGTCCCTCTCTGTAGAGCCAATACTTCTACCTCTGTTTAGAGACAGATAGGAGAGAGTTGGGGATGGGGGAGGTCGACCCATGGTAAATACTATGGATTCACGCCCGGAAAGACATGAATCCATAGGACAGAAATAAAGAGTTGTCACACGTCTCCTTTCACTGAATCTTGATTTCCTTTGTGAGTTAATCTTCTCGGGGACTCAGGTGCTCACTCGCGACCTCGACCATCCAGACGACGAACAGATCAGTGCAACAGATGTGCAGCGGTGTCTTTGTATTTCTGAAACGGATCAGGCTGGAAAAAAATTCACAGAGGGGCTGTGTTAATCAGATTAAATTTTAACTTTGAAGAGTCAAATGAAGTAAAAGAGTAGAGCAGAAAACATGAAATTAGCTGATGTTGAATGAAGATTATGGTCAATTTAGTTGGCATTCTTTTGACTTTGGCAACAGAATTTTGAATAAATTTTTCCAGACGCAACAAAATTAAATGAATTTTGATAGGAAGGAAATCCAATACCAATAATTTAAAAAATATTTTTTTGCTTGAAGCACTGCTTGTTTAATTATCCTCTCTGGTTTTGGATGTTGTGCAGCTTGAAGGATTGAACCCTTAGTTTTTTACTTTGAGACATTGAGCAACTGATTTGCATCCCAGAAGCTCAAAGAATGACGACCCCAAATCTCAGAGGAGTTGAAAAGGTGGCTTCATGGATGCACAGCGGGACCGAAAAATAGAGAGAAAGAGGAAGTTCAAACAATCTCTTCCATTGATCACAATGGGCACATATGATATCCCTGGCTTCACTGTCTTTGTGTGAGATAGCACTTTTTTTGCATTATGAGTCACATGATTATTAGGTTTTTTGATGACTTATTGCATGAACAAACTTATTAATGTGTGATTTTAATTGTTTCTTATCTAATGAAGACACCGCAATTGCGAAATTGGATTTTTTCAACATTAGCAGAATATTGACAAAGTTTTGTGCAGATTTGTAATGGAAACATAGTTCATGAGAAAGAGGATGGTAAATATCTCCAAACCTCTGTTAAAAGAACTGCTGCTAATTTTTAAGTGTAAAATTACGCTGCTATAGAAAATAATGCATTTAGATTATTTACATTGATCTGGGATGAATGTCATTGTCTGGTTTCTTTATCCACTTCGCAGTCCAGAGCTCCTTCCACCCTGGATGGTTTCTACATTTGATGGCACAGTTCGATCTTTTTCTTTTTATTTGCAAATATATTTGATGGTTTGCTTGCAGAGGCTCAGACAGTGGGATCAATAACAATGCATCTCAATAATTTGGTCTGTATGGTGACTTTGATCTTGAGCTAGAAGCTGTTTGCCAAACTTTTATAATCAGTTAGAGGTCAATACAAGATTGTGTTTACAACGGTGTCTGAAATGCTGATAACGTTTATGCTCTTTAGGACCAAGTGAGTCTTTTTTTTTACAATTTGTTCCATAATTAATCAAACAAATTTTAATAAACAACATTGAAGTGAGTAGAACTTACTGTGCGTAATGAAAAGAGAAGAGAAAATTAAATTAAAATTAGTTATTTGCTACAATTTGCTTTAAAAGGGTACACACCCTGTTAATAAATACATGATGCAAATGATAAAATGCTACAACCCTTTTCCACTTTTGATTTGATGTATATCCTGTAAAATTCAGCCAAGAAAACCCCAAGTAGATTGTTTTGGCTACTTGAGGTATCCAAAAACGCTGCATAAATGTGGCTGAATGAGAGTTCAGTCCATTAAATTTAAAGTCTAAAGCCATATTTGACCCTAGAGATTTTCCATCAGTTTTAATTCCAAAACTTACATTTTCATCTGGGGAAGTCATTATTTTGTTTTCAATGTCTACTTGAACCAATAATAATAATAAAAATAAAATTTTTCATTATTATCTCCAGCTTTCTGACAGGTTTCTAGAGGTTTTGAGTCAGAACTGACTACCATTTGCGGATGTTGATAATTTCACTGAACGTAACAAGAGTCACAGTTCCGTCTGAATAAAAGCCCAGAACATAATGCAGCCACCACCATGTTACATTGATGGGTCCTTTGGTAAAGCTTGTTTTTGTGCTAAAAGGTCTTTTGGTAAAATGACCAGAATGCTCCAGTTTGATTTCATCAGACCATAAAACAATCTTCCAGTTTTTAGAAATTGTAAGAGGCCTAGATGTTTTATTTGGAAGAAAATGATTTTGTTTAACAACCCAACAACTTCTTAGTCCACTCTAATAGAGAACGAATGTAGAGCAAAACCATACTGACCAGATTTTCAGTGTTACTGTCAGCCTCTAGGCAGCCTGCCTGACAAATGTACTTAGTGTCTCTTTATTCTCTATTAGTTCATATTTTCTCCTATTGTTGACGACTCTGAACTTTGGCTTGTGTGTCAAACAATGACGGATAAAATAATTTTTAATGCCTCTAAATATGTACAAGGACGATTATGAAACAAATAAATGCAGCACCAGGACAGTTTGTTGTGAAGAATTTTAATACTAACTTGATACTTTTAATTGATTTTTTTAGATGTCAAATTGTGCAGTTATATGGTAAATGGAAACACAGCTAATATCACATTCAATAAACTAATACCTGTTGAAAATAATGTATAAGCTCACATTTTGTCCTTAAAAATGTGTTTTTATTGGTCTGATGTAATGTTTTAATCTTAAATATTGTGATCCATTAATTGTAAGCCGAAAATTACAATTAAAATTAAAACAAACGTGTGAAAACATCAATCTGTGATGTAATATGTTCCACTTATTGAACTGAGTTACTGTACATAGTGAATAGGAACATTTTTGAATTTTTTTATTAACATGGTTGTGTTTTGGCTTAACAAGAAGAGGGGTGTGTAAATCCGCTGTGTTATAAAACAGACTGGAACATGTAGGTTAAAACTGAACTCAGTGGGTGGTAGAAAAACAAGACAAGAAAACATCACACTGGGGTGGAGTAAATAAACTGTAAAGACAAGTCGGGAGCCCACAGCCCAGTGGGGCAGGGCAGAAGTGAATAAAACCAGGCAGCGCAGAGGTCAGTCCAGTCCTACTGTTGAGTGGATTTCCCTGCGAAATGCTGGATCACATCGTAATCTCAGTTTAATACACAAATCCCCAACCCCAATCCAATCAAACCTATAATTCTCCCTCTGGGCCATGCAGAGCCCTGCCCACCCCTTAGTTCTCCATCCGTCCAAACGACCCAGGAAACACAGATATTCAGGAGTTTGTAGGTGGTGCAACCTCCACAAAAACAAACTAAATTACATTTTTGATCGGTGGAATCAGAGAATGAAGCAGGTGTGTTCATATTTCAGACAGAATAAACCCAAAGTTGTGGACAAGAGATGAAGAGATCTAATCCACATAAATATGAATGAGATGGTATTAAAAGTAGTATTGTAATCTTAGAAAATATAGACTGTGTACGTGTGTGTGTGTGTGTGTGTGTGTGTGTGTGTGTGTGTGTGTGTGTGTCTGCATGACTGGTGGTGTTTAATACTGTCCCAGAAGGATTTAATCCAGATTATCAAAACTATCACTGAGTCTCTGCTCAGTCTAACGTGTGTATGTGCTCACCATTTTCCCATTTCCAACAAATCTCAAACACACTCATCTACCACAAAAAAATCTTACCAAGTCTTTCTGATGTACTTTCTAGAGCAAATATCTAGAAATCAGACAAAACTGACGTACAAATAACTTTATTGTTAAGATTAAGGAGCTTATTTGAAGTCAGTAATTCCTTAATATTGATGGATTCCTAATATTGTTGTGAGTGACGTATTATTTCACTTATAGCAAGTCATTTTTCCCACATTATAAGTGAACTAATCTGCCAGTGTAGTACTATTTCCATCAGTATTAAGAAATTGCTGATTTGAAACAAACTGATTTCTTGCTGAAATGTTACTTGTGAGTTAGCTTGATCTTATTTCAAGTGTAAGATATTTGCACACAGAAATGCTAGGTAAGAAATTTGTGTTTTGTAGAATACTTACACACATAGAACGGGAATTTGGGATTATCCTCTAGGGGGTGCTGTGTACTCAGACACAAAACTTCTCTTCAAAGCAGACATGCACTCTCCTCATGCATGCAGCTCAACCTTCTGCACAAAGACCTCAGATCAGCTGGACTGAGCTTGACCTATTTCAGAACATTCACAATATTATTGTTCCCTCATCTGACACGTGTATGATGCATTGTTTTGCAAACATTTGATGCCATGCCATGGCAGTCATCTGCAGCAGTCCCTCTTGCTCTGAACGTGACTGTGTCGACTGGCGTTTCTGCCAGAGTTTCCACCCACCTTGGAGACAGCTCCTCCGTCATTTACATAAAGCAGTGTGATCTGCATATCGGCCAGTCGCTCTGGATTTATTTCAGTGCAGGCGTAATCTGATAGGGGAGATTGATGCTTGCGGCAGGGTGGGTCGGTTTGTAAACGTTTCCTCATATTCGCTCAGTCTCACGTCCCGGTGACAGGCCGTCTGATTGGATCACAACCAGTCATTTTCCACTCAGACAGAGAACAAATGAAATGTTTTAGCTACATGTGGTGTTGCTGCGTGGTCAGAATCCAGGAGACGCTGAGGCCTTTTTTCTTATTTCTTTTTTGTGTAAATGTAATTCTTTTCTGCTCTTCCTCTGTCTCTTTTCTTCTTTTTTTAGCTCTGATGCATCTCTCTCCTCTCAGATCAAACCACCTCTGCTGTTTTTGCCTCCCTGTTTCTCATTCTCCCTACATGCCTGTTTCCTGGTGCTTTGTAAATTAGGCTGAAAATGGAAGATTAACCTCTGGAGAAGAGAGGCTTTCTTAATGTGCTCTATTCCTCTCTCTTCTGTTCTTTCTCAGTAAACTGCTGCATTACAGTATTATTTAATGGGAGCATCTAATTGGAATCAGCTGGAAAGCAGAAGACCTGGGTGGCCCAACCTTTCACCAGACTGTGAGGGGAAAACATGCAGGATTGTGCTCATTAAGACTCTGTGGTTATTTTGTCTGCAGGAGAAAGAGTGTATAACAGAGACTAGTTTACAACTACTAGAGGTCTTAAATGTTTAATTTCATTTTGAAGCAACAGTTCAACTCCTGAACCTCCAATCAAGTAAATTAAGTTATTCTGTTATCTGTTGGATTTGTTTAACTAAAAGGGGTGTATTATGTATTTCCCAGTACGTATGGGAAATATGGACTTGAAATTTATTCGCAATATTTTGTGGTAGTATTGTGATAACGATAAGAACTATTTATTGGTACTTTTTTAGGTAACTGAATGGCATGCACTGGAGAAACTTGTTAGCAATATATAGGAGTTTGTTTTAATTCAACAATTCCTTAATATTGATAAAAAAGTACTTGTTCCAGATTATTTAACTTATAAAACAGTCCTACCTACCCAGCGTTCTCTGGGTAGATTTTTACTTGTGAAAAACCACCAGAGTTCCTGTAAAGCTTCCTGCAGTGGAAACACACCCAAAGGTCGTTGTAAAAACTGATTGAATACTAAGCCATGCCCCACTTTCCACAGTTTTATTCGCAAAAATTGTGGAAGTGTTTTATTTTTCTTCCACTTTATGATTACACAACACTTTGTGTTGGTCTGACGCATAAAATCTCTTCAAAATTGTAACCATAAGTTGTAAAGTTCCCTTTACAGCCCATAAGTTGTAAAGTTCCCTTTACAACTTATGGGTGTAAAGGGAAAAAATGCAATAAAGTACAAAGGGTGTGCATAAGGCCATGAACAGGTTGTACCACTGGTGCAAAAACTAGCCAAACAGCTTCAAGAAAACTCTTGACTTTTGAGTTTTCTTTTCTTATTTTGTGGAATCAGCTCGCACTCGCGTCAGCAGGCGCAACATTCAGGTTATTACAGGCTGTCATTGTTTAATTCTTGCTCATTAAATGCTCCCGACAATGACAAAGCGCCTCAGTCTCTGACAACCTCTTTGTTAACCCTCTCCCTCTTATCTCTTTACGCCTCCCATTCTCGCCACTCTCTCCTCCGTTTTGTGTCTATTGTGTGACACTCAAGGACAATTTGACGGCATCCCCAGCCACCACTTAAACATCGCTATTCATCTCCAAGTAAAACCTGTGTGAGAGAGAAATACCAGCTCCAACTGTCGAGAGAACAATTTGCAGAAGCCTTGGAACGTCAGATACCTCATGCCACTTACTGGTAATATAAAACTTGCAGTGATGGAGACAACGCTGATGGCACTGGCGGCAAAGACGGCGGTGATATAAGCCGTCATAACCCTACGTCCTTGTGCTTTGGAGCCATCAGTCTGTTTGACCTTTATCCACAAGTCAACCCCATCACACAGTCAAATCCTTTCTCTCTATTTATTCCACTCTCTACAGCCCTGGCCTGACAATGATTTTTACAAAGAGCTCTGCAAGTCTACAAGTGTGCCAGGGGGAGGAGAAGAGAGACTGAGGAAACAGGCTGCCCCTGAGTGCATTCTTGTAGGAGCTGGGGCCACCTGAGAGCAACAGAGCACAGAGGAGAGGAAATGAAAAGACAAAAGCCTCTCCCTGATGTAATTATGCTTTCATTTCATGGTCAAATATGTACATGATGTGTCATGCATCAAGAAGCTCTCATTAAAGTCATTGCTCACTGGAAATGTAACTGGCATCTGCCTGCTCAAAACAAACTGACATACTGTAAAGTAGGGCTGCATTCAATTGCAATTTTATTAACCCACATTATTCCCATCAATCTCACAGTTTTAGGGTGAATTCACCCTTAATCCAACTCTAGTTCATTTGTCTTGAAAGTCTAATTCTTTTAGGGAGGTGTGAATGCACAAATTGACTGTTGCAAACCAAAAGCAAACTCTGGTACGCCTGAAAATCTAAATTTTAATTCGGTTGACGTGAACTGTGGTGCAGGTGGAATGCATGCTGATGCCAAGTGTACCGGAGTACCGGCACACTTGGCTCCAAAGGCAGGAAGTGGACGATAACACAGATAATTTTGGTGGCTCTAGTGAGAAAAATGGCTCGTGGTCTTTTGCCAAAGACAAAAGAGAAATCATTCAATTTGATGCTATTCCAATTTTGTTCACATTTTGTTAAGATGGAAGTTGTGCTCATGTCTTCTTCAGAGGTTTTCGTTTTGTTTCCTTCGGTGGTTCTTAGTGCAGCGCCCCCACAAGTGAGGGAGGGAAATTTAGTTTTTAAAGGGTTTGGATCATTTGATACAGTGTGTGAAAGCAGACCAGCTGAAAGCGTAACAAATGTTGCAAATATGGTGCAGTAAGATAAAAGATCTAAAATATCAAAACCACATGCTCCGTTTAAAAGAGTTTCCCCAAATATTCAGATATGTGGCAGAAAATGGGTCAAGTTGTCAGTTTCACTTTGAGTTTCAAGCGTTCAGCATGCTGTGATGAGTAAGTCTTGATCAATGGAGAGACAACAGCATGTTGTGAGATTATGTTAACATTATTGTTGGGTTGTTGTTGCAATATTTGGTGCACTTGTGTAGCACATGGCGCTGAAAGCGTGTGCTATATTGTTCTCCAAAAATGTTCATATCAGCTTGGTAATGTGCTAAGCAAGCTGTGATTGCCATAACAAGCAGGCGTGAAGGACAGTGAACATATATTTAGCTGGCCAAATAAATTATTTGCAAGCGGTTTTAATACATGTCATCTAAAATCTTGTAGCTTGTCAAATGTTGCTGCCAAGCAGTCCTTTGGAATTGAATTATTGCACATTAACATTGTGACGACGATTAAAATTTGATGAATTGTGCAGCTCAATTGTAAAGGTATGCAGGGTTTGGTGTACAAGCCTGTTCTAATTTCTTTTCGCATCAACTATTTGTTCTTTTATTATTATACCACCAACTGTTCTTTTATTGGAGGAAATAAATATCTCAGTTTTGCATCAGAAGTCTCTCTTTCCAGTGACGCTCATAAAAGGAAAGCCCTGCAGCAAACAGCACACCTTCTCAGAGCATTACCACAAATACAAACAAAGCTCAGAGCAAATCCAAAGAAGTTAGAGATTCAGAAAAAAAAAATCACCCCCTGCTTCCCCGTAAGCTGGTAAGGCAGCAGTTTCCTGATGCTTGGATCAATGTTGCAACAAATAACTGTAATATGTCTGACTGTGAGCGCTGTCACGCCCTGCCTGCTGCACTGGTGAGAGAGAATGGGATGTTAATGTAGTTAAATATTCACCCTCATTACTGCTGGCAGGGACTCAGTTCATTAACAGCCCTCTGCTAATGTGCCACTCTACTTTTTTTGTACTTTTATATGTGCAAGTGTGCCAGCACCTGAAAAATTACTTGCGTCTAAGTGTGTATACATGTGTTTATGTGTACCGTCTGTGCAAGTGTTAGAAAGCAGTTATGTTAAAACAGGACAGTACCACAAAACTGCCATAAACTAATCGGTTCACACTACAAATCCTTCTCAAACAGTTTTGCACTGATTTTTGATGTCTGAAGTTTAAAGAATTACTGCTTCACTCCATCACAGAGAGTAAATTTTCTTTATTTCCTCAAAGGTTTTGCAGTCGGTTAACAGCAACGTTGACTGCAGTGCTGAGGCATAAATTTTGTCCTCTTTAGCTCCCCACCAGGATTTGCCAAAACTGATGGCAACACCATCAAATGTCAGCAGATGAAAACAACAGAAGCAATTATGTTACTAAGAAAGATGTTTGAGGAGATTTACTCTTCCATATTCAGATATTTTAAGTCTTAGGGTCCACAAGGGGGTGTAGAGTAGTATATCTGTAGCACTATTGCCTTGCAGCAAAAGGTTGATGCATATAGTTTGTTTGTTCTCTCTATTCATGTGTGGATTCTCTGTGGATGCTACAAAAATATCATTTTAAGGTTAATTGCCCTGTCTAATGTCTGTCCATACACTGTCCAGTCTGTGTCTCTGTCCCATTAACTGCTGGCGATAACTCATGTATGGAATCAGAAGATATTTAACAAATTCTTGGAGCTGTGAAAGATTCCCTCCTGAGTTGCTTTTTTGTCTGTCTGCCATATTGAATTTAACGAACATTTTCTTGCACTTGCAGTGGATGGCCAGTAATTGATGATGTATTGTATGATTCACTAGTGTCCACTTCAGTGGTCGTTGTACATTTATAACACACAGAAACACAAGAAAATGGTTTTTAGATAGCTGACCACTGCAGTGACCGCTGTGCATGAAAGGGTTAAAGTATAAGAAACACTGAATGGACTGATGAATGAATCAGTGCACGTCTTTATAAGTGTGTTCTTGTCTGAGTTTTGGCCTCTTACTTTATCGTAGTGCTTTGCATGAGTGGTTGTGTATGTGCAGAATGTGTTTACTTCCTGTCCAGCTCTCTAATAGGGTGTCCTCTGGATTAAGTGATATAAATGGATGGCTCGTCCTCATGAAGCAGCATCCACCTGCAGGAAAATATGGGCTTTCAGGAAAGACGTTGTGGCAGACCTTTTTTATTCCTCTGGAGTGCAATATTCCAGGGGCCACTTCTTCAGTCACCAAGGATTAGAAGTTAGAAGCGAGGACGAAGAGACAAATGGAGTAGCAGAGGCAATCAGAAATTTTTTATGGCAGAGGATATGGATCATAATAAGTGTGTGAGTGAAAGGACAGGAACACAGATAAAAAGCAAATGCAGAATTTAAAAGCCTTAAGTGGGCCTGGTTCCCTTATTAACATCAGTCACTGTGCTGTTATTTTTAGAGAAAAACAGTCCATCCATTCATTAATGGATTATTCTCTTCAGTCACAGACTTTCAATAATGCCTGCACCAGAGCACAACCCAAGCATTATAAAGTCCTTTAATCTATTTGTTTGTCTGTTTTTGGTATTGATTTCATATTTATAAAATGCTAATTTCACCCTGTTCATCTGCCCAAAGACCACAAATACGATGACAGTAAAAGTACACCTCCAGATGTAATTGACCCTCAGATCAAAACAAACCAGAAATGAGTCAAACTGCAACTCCTCGATATTCAGAAAGCACAATAACGGTTGAATAAAGATTGGTCTTTTACTGAGATATTTTATTAGATGTCTAATCAGTGATGGAAAGTATGGAGGATGATCCATTAATGAACACAACATTCTATTTGTGGTAGTTTAATTAACTACTGTATGACTGTACTTGTTTCCTGTTTGGTAACATACTGAACCCTAGCAGTGTGTTCCTAATTTCTATAAAAATACATGTATTAGGGTAGCTGGAAAAAAACACTTAATAACATTTCTGCAATTCTCTAAGCTATGACTAAGCATAAAAGTTGTCTAAATCATTTATTCCATGCCTTGAACATGTATTATACAGACACTGAATGTACAGATGTAGCTAAAATTATTTTTAGTATTATTCTGGAAAATGAAGTCAGTTGACAAATGTGAAAGTGGAGATAATGTTGGAGAACAAATTACATTTGGCCATAACTAATGCAAAGCAGGATCTCAAAGTTTTCTTGTTGCTCCTGCAGGCTCTTTAGGTTCACACCTGTTTTGAAGGGATAATAAAGTTACAGAAAAATCTTTTTCTGTAACTTTACTCCCATTTAAACAATGCAAGAGTTTCTAATTTGCATCACATCTTCACACCTATTGCTTCCCCCGAGCTCTCTTCTGGGTTCCTGCAACACCTCCGCACCCTCACTCAACTTGCTACCACACATCAGTAACAATCTCATTTGCTGCCCCATTAATTACTACAATCCCAGACTCTGGTGAACGACACGTGTGTGTGAGCATGTGTGTGTCGACTTGCATTACCTGTGCTGTGGGGACATAAATTTGTTTACATGGTTGGGACCCACCTTGATTCCAGGAACAAAGAAGTAATTTTTAAAAGTAAAAATTGAAATTTGGTTTGGGGATTAAGCAAGCATTATTATGCAGTAGTTATTGCTAATTTAAGTTCAGATAAGTCACATGTATGCAACACTATGTTCAAGAAAAGTGTAGGAGAAGTAATCTAACATATGACACCTCAAAATCACCATAAAACCAGCTGAGTGCTCACATTATTGGCAAAGAAAGCTTTGAAGCATATGAAATAACCCTGAAGCTACATTGCAATAGGACAGAGTTGGGGTCCTACATCCATTAGTCATCAGTAACCGCAAAGATTACATGCAAAATGTCCTGTTTCCCCTTCCAGTGTCACACCTCTACTCACAGCAGAAGAAGCACTGCAAAAGATATGAAATATTGTTCATAAAATCCTGAAATACTATATCTATATCTATGCTGTATTCGAATATCATTAGTATTCCATTTAAAGATGTGGATTTTTCACTAAGAACGCATTGCTTTGTTGTCTGTCAGAAGTGAAGAAGAAAAGAACTGGAAAAAAAAAGACTAAAGTGATTTTTCAGCAGGATGTCAGAGTAGTTTTTGTATCTCCAGCCGCTGTTACACCAAACCAGCTCCAGTCAGTGATAAACTGGAAGCAAGAGTTTGCTGAGCATCAGTTTTTGTTTCCTTAACAATAAGCTCTGGCCTGAAAAGTTGCTTCTTTTTGGCTGGATCTGGAAGAAAGAACCATTTTCATCAAAAGCAAAATGATGAATGAAGCATATTCTGAACTCCCAAGTTTGGATTTATTTTTAACTTAAGACAAAGATAGGGCAAAAACAATATGCTTAAACAGAAATAGAGTGAATTTATCATGCAGTACATGTTGAAAAGCATGTGTGCCTACTTATATGTATGTTAATATGGTTTGAACATGTTAGTTTCATGCCATTAGTCATGGATTTGTATAATCTGCCATAGCAGCAGTCTGGAACATGATCAGTCATTGTAGTAGGACTTTATGATTTGCTGAGTCACCTCTGAGTCAGATTATTACCTGTGTTTCTACACTCATCACAACACATGCATCAGTGTGTCTTGCACAAAGACTTAGTTAGCATGGTCTTTAGGTATCTTAACATCTCATGTTAGCATACTGCTTTGTTACCATGTAGCGTGATGCATATTTTTCCAGTTGACCTTAACACTTTTCACAATGTTTTCTTTTCCCTTTGGTCAGTCATTGAACACGTGGTTAACTGTGTTGGTTGTGTGCTTTGTGTGTCTCAGTAACTGGAGGCAAGTCGCAGAACAAATACCTTCAGTCTGCTGTCTAATCAGGGCTTAAACCAGAAGAACAATAACATGCAGACATCACAATGCAGATTACGGGGAATTTGCTCTTCTCTCCCAGGACAATGCAGATCTGCTCCAACACTGCTGACATGCTGGATAGAATAACCAAAGCATCAGGGTGTTGACTAGCCAGAAGTTTTCTTTCACAAAAACAGGAATTGTTTCTGCAAAACATTAGAACAAACAACAAAACCTGAGAAAATCAGAGCCTATCAAACACCAGTTATCAAAATAAAAACAGTTTTTTGGGAGATGTGTTCTCTTTGTGTAGGGAACTGTGTGCACAGATTTTCAGAAATTTTGGTGTCTATATATTTGAAGCACATGTGCTGAGCTTAGAGATTTAATCAGACAGGAAATGGACAGAGAGAGAGAAAAGGCAAAAATGAAAACTGAATCCAGAACAGCTGTGTTGCTGTGTCCAATCTACACTGCAAAAACACAAAATCCTACCAAGTATTTCCAGTTTAAATATCTTTGTACACTTGAAATAAGAATAAACTAACTTACAATCAATTTTTCAGCAAGATATAGGAGCTTGTGATGAGTACATACAGTAATTCCTTAATATTGATAAAAGAAGTACTAAATTTACTGAAAATGTTATGTTGTATTAAAAAATTTATTAGTGAAATAATCTACTGGTGAAACTAGTACTTTTTAAAAAATCAATATTGAGAAAATATTGCTTAAAACAAAAACCTATTTGAGCTATACTCCATTGTAGAACCAGATCTCACAGAAGGGATAAAACTAAATGTGAAAGTAATGACTTGACCTACTTAGAGCATTAAATGTAATTCCTTTTTGAGGTCAATCCTCAAAAAAGAACTAGAAAGAGATGTTAATGTTTGGGGGAAAAGTAACATATTTGTCCAGACGCAGTCAAACCTTGCAAATTGTGCAGCCTTGATCCTAATATACACGCACTATTAAGAATCTATTATTGTATCATCAAAAGCGGCACATTTACTTCAAAGATGTAGCATGTTTTTCTTTCATATTTATAAACAGACTTTGCTAAATTTGCTAAACAATGTGTTGTTCTTAGTGCAAATTTATTTCCCCAACCTGTTTTATTTTTCATTCAGAAGCTTTTCTGTAAAAACTAAACCTTCTTTCCTTCAGGATTCATATTAAAATTCGCCGTGATTCAAGCTACATCAATTAGCACGATGCAGGGATAAAGCTGGATGTTTTGTAACTGCTTCTCAAATGCACAAAAATATTGTTCATTTACTAATGACTGACTTCTCAAAATGAATGGGTTCCATCCATGTGAGATATATTATATATTTGAGCCTGTAAGAGTAATAATTACCTGTTTAGTCAAGGCTGCAGCATTATCAAGATCTCCCGTCACAGCCTGGTAAGAACCAGCTGTCAATCACATTTTATTATTGCCGACTTCAGACATAAAAACAAAAACATATCAGTCTGATATGGTATAGTGCCACAATCAGCATTGCCTATTTTCTGTGTTTTCACATGGCATTTAATCATACTAATGACTATTTTTTAAAGTGTTAAGTGAGGCATAATCAGTCATTTCAATTGCTACACCCTTTAGTTTGGCTTCACAGGAACAAATTGATTGTATGTGGAGAGCGAAACAGCGGCGTGACCTTTTCCCAAACAGATCCCAAACAGTTGAGCCCCCGTTTGATCGAGACTTTTTTACAACTGGGAAAAATACAAGTTTAATAGGCCTCCCATATTTCTTGCTCTGCTCCAAATAAATGTGCGGCTCCTCCTCCACCTACCCTCACACCATTCTAATTCCACTTGTCGAAGACTTCAACCAATAAAACCTGATGTTCATAAGTCTTGAGGGAAAAGATAGGAAAATTGCTGCATTGAAAAGGCAATATATGGATTAAAGATAAGAGAGCGCTTTGGGACTGGCTGAGGATATTGCCTGCTTAGGGCTCTGATTTACACTCAGGATACAAAGAATGATGAGGGGAGGGAAGCCTTGAGCTGCTGGATGCTGACATTGGTACTCATGGTTTATAATTACAAATTTGCAAACTATAATGACATACAGGTGAGATTAAAGAAAGTTGAAAGGAGGAATATGAAAGAAATCTTTCCAGATAAAACGAGTTATCAGGCAGATGGGTGTTAAATGTGAAAATTCTTCTTCTGTTTGTTTCTGTTCCTCCACCAATGTCAACCACCCGATCCCGAGCTCCTGTCACCTTCAGTCCACAGACTGAGAGGAAGAATTTGTTCTGACATCCTACAGAGATCCAGTGGCTTTCAAATGAACAGAAATGAGGAGCAGAATTGTTTTGCAGTCTGAGTCGGGCGTCAGGATGGTTGCGAGGTGCCAGGTTCGGTTCTTCAACTGTTTTTCTCGTTGCTCCTGACCGTATATTGGATAATAAATGACACAACACTCATTCAAAATATCCTGAGTTCCCCCTGATGGGTGCATTTAGGTGTGTATGTGCTCAGTGTGTGTATGCATATGCTGCAAAGTTGACTGACGGACAGATAATGACGGGGCTGTCATGCAAGAGCTGTCGCATGATTCTTTATTTATGCGTTTCCAGTAGACACATGCCTACAAAACAAGCTCAAACTAGCACTTGCATTCCAATAAGAAGAGCAAAGCAATAAAATTAAAAACATTTAATTACAACTGCAGCTAAATTCGATCATTTTGAGACCCTAAACCTTCAGGCTGCGACAGAATTCAGCTTCTTTGTTGGCAGGCTAAGACCGTTTGAGATGCTTCGTGACCTGAGTGTGAGCTGTCACAGGCACTTACACTTGCACACTTTTATCACAGCTAGGGTTGAGCTCCACTTAAATTCAAAGCGGAGTCTGAGAAGGGAGATGAAGAGTATCCAATTACAGTGCAACGGAAAACTGGTGGCAGCCGGAAAAAAGGAGGAAGCCGAGACGAACAAGCTGACACTTAAAGTTTGGTCTCCCAAAGCTGAAACTAAAGGTAGAACACAAATTCACAATCTGAATTTGCTGAATCTTGGTAGAAAATGTTAAGTCATACCCTGTAGAATAATAATAAACTCATTGTAAATAGGCTGATAACACAATAATAGGCTAAGGGGCAATGCATACTGCCAAAGGATGGATAAATCTTCTCTCTCTCTCTCTCTCTCTCTCTCTTTCTCTCTCTCTCTCTAACTAATCAGAACTGCGATTAGAAAGTGATGCACTTTTTCTTGTGGCTTGTTCTTGACACATCATCTGGGCCAATTTGTTCTTGTGGGCTGAACAACAACTTTAACTATAAATAATCTCCCATAGAGTCCAACATGTGTGTTCTCGTGAAGTATTCCCACATTTTTCCATTTATGGCCCTCCAAACATCATTAGCTTCTTGACAGGGACCCCATTTGCAAACTCACACAAAATGCTACAAAATATGTAAAGAAACATGAACTTTTAACAGGTTTTTTCTTGCTTTTATCTTAAACACAATTATTATGTTAGTTTAGCATAAATGCTGCGTCATACCGTCACTAGTTTGAGGAGCAAGCTACGTAGTTTACCTAATAAAGCCAATCAGAAAGTTGAGCAAGTAAAATTTTGATAAACTATTTTAACTAATATTTATGATAATTTTTTTTTTTAAAGTTTAGATTCATTTTTTTTTTTACATTGTTTTCCCTCATGTTCCCTCCATCTTTCTAAGGCCCCACTTTGAAAAAACACTAGCCTATAAGTATACTTTGCTCTAGTTGTATTTGTCAGGACTTGAACCTACTCTGCAAGAACAGCAAAGTTATTTCTTTTAGTAGAGGCTGTAAGAACAATAACAACATCCTGGCTGGCAAGGCCACTTCATACTTCACAAAAACTAAAGCACAGAACCCTCATGAATTATTCGCAGGTCTCTCCCACTGGAACATATGTAAGAAAAAGTTCTTCAAATTTTTCTGTTTGTACAGCATGTGTACTTCGTTGATGACTACTGGGCTAACAGTTTGGTTACTAAGCTAGCTAATACTTGGGGCATCCTGGAGCAGTATCTCTGCTTCACATCATGTTGGAGGTGCAAAATTGGCAGAGCACAACAAATGGTCAATCCCTATTTTTATACCGAAACAGCTAATGCTAATGTCAATAAACTACAGACGCAGCCTCAAAGCAGTTGATTTTGATCAACTGTTGTGGCCTTGAAGATTGAAGTACTGTCATTGTGTAGAAAAGGGGAGGAGGAAACACTTGGAGGTAAACATCATAACCAATCACAACCCTACAGACTCCAGTCACATCAGTGAGGAATAATCTCGACTGGTGTGACTGTCATGGCTGCTGACAAGCCCACCTCAGAGCCCTGTTATTACTCTGAACATCCCAGACACCTCATTCCATTGTTTTCCCTTTTACCCCTCATTTTGTCTGCTTTACTTTCTATCAGTGCCCTCTTCATCATCTCCTGATCCCCAAAACACACACACTAAAACTCATTACAGCCATCCTTATAGTCCAGGAAGGGGAAGCGATAGCTGTTTTCTAGTTATTTCCATCAACTCCCAGCCTTCGCAGCCTTTGGCCTCCTCTAAGATAATGCCTATTTATCCCACAGGGTGTTTACGCAAGTCTTTCAGGTTAAGTGACTCGTTGAATGACACCGGCTTTGCTTTATTCAAGGAAAATTGGATTCATCAGGTACTGCTTTAATGGCTGCTTTCAAGCGTTGGACTGCGTTTGGGCTGGAAAGGTTTTCCTAAACAAACATATAAACGCCATTGTATGAATCTGAAAAGGAAACATTTGATTCTTGTTTTACCCTTTAATGCCTTAACACTAAAATTATTTAGTTTTTCACAATGTGTTTTCATTCAGATTTTTCATCAGGTAATGTGAGGATTACATTGTCAAAAAAAATTAAAGCTTTTGTTACTTTTAAATAATCTTTGTTCAAAGGAAAATATGAATGTGCTTTATTTTAGTTTAACTCAACATCATAATAGCAAATTTACAAACGCAACTCTGATGGTCTTTTTATGTCCATTGAAGGTTCATTCATATTACTTTATTATTAGTTAATAAATGATAAAAGATGAAAAAAGACTGACATATTTTTAAAAAATTATAATTCCTTCTGTCATTAATTTTTTTTCAGTCATTCCAAAAGTCTAATTAGTTATTTTTCTGTAATAAAAAAGCAAAAGTGATTAGAAAACTGACCTTCAGCATCAACACTTGGATATAGAAGACTTTAAGAACCTTAAGAAATGTAAAATTATACATAAAAATGAGATTTGAATCAAATATTTCCATAAAGATTTAACCTTACAGCCACAAACCTTGATGTGGAAATTTTATGTTATAAATCAAATCATGGTTATTTTTTCAAAATATGTTTTTTAGCTTTCAAAAACAAAAAAAGAATTATAATTTTGGTTCAGCTTCACAATGAAAGACTATTTTGTGATGGTCTTAAAATTTCAGTATGATTCAATAAGGTTTGTGTCTAAAAATCCCAACAGTTGTTCCTAATCAGATTTGGAGTAAGAACTTCGATCAACTTTGGTTCAGATATGATCAAAGTTGTGGAAAATGTGTTATTTTAATCACTTTTGCTGCTTTTAATTGATTCCTGCAAAATGCACTTTGAGAACAAACCCATAAGATCTCAACATAAGTTTTTGACTTAGAAAATCTTCTAACTATCTAACTCTCAGTTTGTTTTTAGCATGTGTCACATTAAAGGTGGAATGAAATGTTCAAATCTTTTTCATTGTCTCATTTGTTTATGCCACAAATAGCTGGTATTTTAACACAGGTGATTTCCAGAGTGTATTGTCTCTACTCACCTCTGCTGCATCCTAATTTAATGTGCAACAGTGAGAAGGGAAAAAAGTGAGAAATCTTTCAGCGATTTTGTTAGCACTCCACTTTTCTTCTGGATTGATGCGTAGGAGAGGAGAAAAAGAAAAACCCTAACAAAACAGACTTCTTGCATCTGTGGAATGACCTGAGAATCTCTTGGTCTTCTTTCTTTTCAGGTTTCATCCACAATTTCTTCCCACTAACAACCTGAAGTGTGAAATCTGCTATTGGAGGTAAGGTGAGTATTTTTTTTAAGACGTATACCTAGGCAGAAAGACAGACAGGGCAGAGGGAGAGAAAAGAAAACATGAAAAGTAATATCAAAACATGAAAAATGAGAAGAACTTGGACGCAGGTGTTGATGTTATGATCTTGTGTGAAAAAGCCATGAGTGGAGAGAAAGCTTGAGTAGATATTCTGCTCTGCGATAAGAGGGTAACGGCTGGCAGGGAGCAGAAGGTTGCAGCTGGACACAAATGGGTAGCAAAGGAGGGAAAACAAAAGTAAGGGCAAAGGAAGGAATCTTGCAAAGGAAGACCTTCCTTTGCAAGTAAAATCCTTGCTTATTTCACTAGAGGAGGAACGTTTACTGCAGTTCATTTCTATCGGACAATTAGCCACTAGACTTGAACGTCGTCACTGATTTATGATGTATTTAAATGGTTGCAGAGGGCAACAAAGACAAAAGGTTTTAGACTAGATAAAGCAGCCCTTAGATGAGCTGTGCATACCAGAGAAAGGGGGAAGGAGAATTCATGATTAACTTTCATTTCCTAGACCTTATTATTCCTTCCCCAAATGAAATTTGTGAGGAGGAGATAAATCTTCTGACAGTGGTCAGTTTGTGAACCTCGTGTCCACAAATAGAAACTGCTTTTCCCTTTGAATTTCACTGCAAAATGGCTCCCCGCACAATGTACACATCTGTGTTATACCAGCATGTATTTGTGTGTGTGTGCATGTACCACAGTGATGATATAAGGTAATCTGTTACTCCTTGCTGATGTCTATGCGTTGTCTCTGCTATGTGTACATAGGGCTTGTGTGTCCATATGAGATGCACATTTGGGCTCAAATTATAGTTTATGCAAGGAGATCGATAGAATTGAAAGTCAGAATCACACAAGCTTTTAATCACATTCCTCTCCACCGATTTCTGGATGGACACGTGGATGAGTAGATATTGATGTCATGGCTCAAACATCCGTCCTGCTCATAATTTCAATACGGTGGAAAGGCCGACTGTCATTTGGCTGCAATAGCTTTCGGCTCTGGAGTTGGTAGGTAACAATCACTTTCCTGCTTCTCTTCTAACCAATCTAAAGCATTAGAATAAAGTTATGTTCAAATGGTTCAATGAAAATAGTCCCTTTTCTGTAAAGGACTCGGTGATGAGTAAGGATAACATTTTTCTACATGAAGGCTAATTTTAATAATTATATACCAACAATACAACAGTGGAAATAAATTTATTTTGCTCTGCTTTTGCTTTCGCATCGAATCCGTTCTGTACATATTTCTAACAAACTGCGATTAGCAAAAGTTATGAATTCTGGAAATGAAAAACAATCATGTAGGCTTGTTGTGGAGGAGCCAAGCGCAGGCAGGAGGCAGGAAAAGGATTTGAGGGTTTATGTTTTCTGTTAACTTCAAATGATGCTAAATGAGTAGTTTTTGTGTGTAAACATTAAAAAGCAGCCACTCATGCTGAATTTACATTTGACCATTACAATACATTAATAAAATCGGCTAGTCTTTGTATAAATATTAGTTAAGTTAATTAAACCAGAGGGACTTTTGTTCCAGAAAAGATTCTTTTAAGAGATTATTATTTCCATAAACAGTGTGTCGCTGTGTAAACTAAACATGGAACGTAAACTATTCCACAGAAGTCTGATTGCTGTCATATTCAATTAGTATGAAAGACCACACACACAAAAAATCGGATTTCATGAAAAATCGGAATTGATCATCAAGACCTGCTGTGTGAACGAGTCTAGCCGCCCTTCGATGGAAGCTCATTTCAGCTGCTCGGATCATAAGTGATACAAGCAGTATCGATCTTCTGTGTCGATCTTCTTTGTTCACTTCTATTCCTACATTTTGTCAAATCCTTAAAATCTGACACTGGGCAAAATTTGCTATGCAGAAATAATGAGGATACTTTTTCCACAGAATTTGTTGTATTTTTTGTTTACATCCCTGAACTGGAAATTAACATCTTTTTATTATATTGTGTTTTTTAATATAACTGAACCTTTGTTGAAAAGAAATACAACTCTGGCTGTTGACTTTCACTCCTATTGAACATCCAGCTTGAGACTTTAAGATTTTGTAGGAAGTTTGCGACATATTCTGTTTTTTTTTTCTTTCTTTTTTTTAATTGTATTTCTAACCGGTTTGCTTTATGTTATATTGACTTGTGTCTCTGCTCCACTTATCACTCCCTATAGGCCTGCACACTCTGATGGACGGTTTCCAGGAAAATCTACACATGCAGTGTCAAACACATTGTCTCCTTACCAATGATGCAAGTGTCGAAATCATCATATTAGCTCACCCCTTACTACAATTACTGTTCTAATGATTTGTTTACCATGAAAGGGAAACCTGATAGACCACAATTAGGCTGCAGTCAACTGATTTATATTTCTGACACACTACTGCTTTGTAAACCATTTTTCACACCAGGCTCCTTATGGTTCCTACAGAAAATCAGCAAGGTGCTGATTACTTTTCTCTGTTGTTGCCAGAAAACCATTTGATTTGGACTTGTAAACACTGTGAGCAATATAAGAGCAGAGAGAAGAATAAAAGAGGACGGTCATGAAGCGCTTCGTTTTTTTGATCTGCTTTACACTCTGTAAGTCATCGGGATTGGCTTGCCTTCCGCCTTCTTTATCAGGACCGCCATTTCCCATCTTTCATTGATATTCATGATGCCTGAGATGGAGCCATTTGTTCACTTTCTGTGCCAACTTTGGTCCACCCACCAGTTATGAAAATTTATGGGCATGTTTGGAGACCATGGAGACTCATTACAATATCAAGGAGAAACGGAGGAGCAAGAATATGTCCTCTCAGAGTATCTTTAAATTATCTCTCTTGCTTTAAACTCTTGCCTGGTCTGCACACACTGTACTCGATTTGTGTGCATGCTCGCAGTAAACTGAAGCTGCTTGCGCCAGCAAACACTTGCATCAAATGTGTGCTAATAAATTCAGCTCTGCATTTCATTATAATTATACCTATGAAACGAATCTGCACATAACCAGGGCTGCAGGTGGTGAATATTTCACATATAGGCGACAAATGATTGACAGGCGATGAAGAAAACCTACACATGGTCCATATTAATTATTGCTTATTTGCATTATTTGGCTATATCTAACAGAGGTGTTTACTGACAGACTGATTGTTCTTGTTAATTATCCTATGTCCAAACAACACCTCTAGTCTCTAATTTATTTTGCTTCCTGCATCTACATCACAGGTTTTATGAGAAACGACAGCGGGCCTTGGAGGATCATGGAAAAATAAAAGACAAATCCATCATGTTTTAAAATTGGGTGGAATCCAAAACTCATTATCCAGTCTGGAATGCTTTTGGTTTAGGCTCTCGGTCCACCGGGGCCAGACCTTGGTGTGCTGCTGTGCATAACCGGAATACTGTTTGCTGCTTTTTCTTTGTGTATGCGTTAATTTGCATGTGGATGTGTGTGCAGAGGAGCTCCAGTCAGACAGTGGGTAGCAGACAAGGGGTCCCTGTAGATCGTGAATATATTAGCTAATGTATATTGTGTAACTTCTCCCTTTAGGGATGCTTAAATTCTGTCTTTACATAGTGACATTTTCCACTTCTTTCGTTCCGACTGCCTCCGTCCTGCTAGTAAATCACACGAATTCATGCAGGCCACACACAGCGATATATAAACAAGCAAAGAAAAACTGCAGACGTTCACATACATGCTTGTGGATGCTTGGCAGCACCTGTGTGGGTGTGTAATTGCAACCAGACTTGGATCAAACCTGCCCGAAGATTTGTGGGAATGCTGAACTTGTTTGCTGTGCTTGCTGGCTTCAGCAGGCTCATTGGAGCGTGGTTCTGAAAAACTGCCAGAACCGGAGAGAAATGATGAGAAGAGCAGAGTGAAGAAAAGGGCTTGAAAGGCTGTATCACGTTCTCAGGCCATTAGCTTCCCAGTTCCTTTCTTTTTTGTCTCCAGCTTCTTGATTTTTGTTGGTGGCATAGTCAATAGTTAATCTAAAAATTAGCACCAGAGAGGAGCAGGTCTTATTGTCAGAGAATACATTGTACAGTTTTTCAACAGGTTAGGATAGGTCTATGGGCTATATAAAACATTTTCGTTACATTGTTTTGCATAAAATTATTCTTAGATGATGAGATTTTAGTTTGGTCAGTTCTGCCTGTTTTAACCTTTCATAATTAGCTGTTTTAGGGCGTCTGGTTACTTTAAATCCAAATAAGCTACTGCTTTCCTCGCCCCCTCCGACTAAACGTTTATACTCACCTGTGAAAATGGCTGCAAACAGATGTGGAGATAGATAGTCGTACATATTTGAAAAGCAGAAGTAGGGCCTTCTGCACAACTAGCAATAATGCAGAAAGTGGTTTCTGGATAGGAACATTTCAAGCTAAAAAATTAAAGGACACCTAATAGAATGAGACTTTTTCTTTTTCTATTGTAATTCAATCACAATCTACTAAGTGAAGCAGCAGTATGTTAAAGTATATTTGAACAAAATATGATAAAAGAAGGCATTGAGAAACATACAAAATATTTGATACTCATAATGATAAAAATAATCCAAAATTAAGTTTATTTAATATTGAAATTAGCTCACAGATTGTTTAGATGATTTAGCTTTGCAAAACTGTTGACTCTGTTACATGATTTTGTGTTTTTGTGTTTAAGGTTTAAAGCACTTTGAAATGTTTTGCTGCTGACATGTGCTATACAAATAAAATTTGATTTGATTTGCAAAATACAATGCATAAGCTGAAATTATAACATGCATTAATCCTTTATTGATATCAATTACGTCTAGTTTATCCCTTTGTTTCATAACATTGTGTTTTCTGTAGTTCTTCGTTACGCTGGAATGTGTAGGGTATTAAAATCTCTCATTCCTCCTCACTTTGCCCCTGTTGGTTTACAGAACACAAGAAAACCTTTTGGGAAATAACAGCAATTAGACTTCAGGCTGTGGAAGCCTTTGATATTTACTTTTGATGGACCGGTCCTCAATATGTACTTTGTTTGATCAGTTCACAGCCTACCAGGCGCCGAGTTTCACCAAAAATTAAACCGTTGTTTGCTTCGTTTTTTTTTTTAAACTGACAGGAAATCAACAGGATATTTTTCTGCCCGTCTTCCATCTATTGACTGACCGCAGCACAAGACAGGGTGGCGTTACCAGCAGTTCTCCGGCTTGGAAGATAGAATAATCTTTGAACTATTGACCTACTTTACATTCAATAATTCCTTTAATATTGATGAAAAGGGGAACATTTTAACTCATAATATTGGAAGAAGGTCCTGTTTTTCATCAATATTAAGGAATTATTGACTTAAAACAATCTCCTGTTTCTTGCTGAAAGTTTCTTTTAAGTTAGTTTTGTCTTATTTCAAGTACACCGAGATATGTGCACTAGAAAACTACTTGGTAAGATTTTGTTTTTGCAGGTAAGCTTTACACTGACGAGGTCATGCCATATTTTGAGACGTCAGGGCAAGACCTAGATGAGAGAAAGATCTAATCCAGACCTGGCTACTAATGCAAATAAAAGAGATGATTGAAGAAACGGTGGAGATAAAGTGTGACACGGAAAGCGAGACAAGAACAGAGGAGGAGTGATGGAAAGATGCTTCCAGGGTGCGGATCAAGATGGTGTTTGAATTGCTCCAGGGTTTCCTTCAGTTTATTGTCTCACTTAATGAGCTTTTTATGTCCTTGTGTATTTTACACACCAAGCAAGAGCCGCTCAATGCCTCCTTCACGGCCTCCTGATGGATCTGTTCTTTTTATCCAGCTATTCACCACTGCATGTAAATTTAATTATGAGCATCTGGTTATAGAACAGGTCTAATTAGCAGATAGGTGCAGGAACATCAGGTCAGAGGCTCCCCTCTCTCCGGCACACCCACGTCCATCCTCTCTCCTCTTTCCCGCTGGCAGAAAATGTTCTGCGATTATTCTGTGCTATAGTGGTAATTTTTCTTTTTAAGACAGAATCATAGCAATTTGTGGGGAGAAAAGTAAAGTTGGGACAATTGAAAAGTACTTCAAAACAAATCTAGGCCTGAGCTGTCAGATGAATGAGAGAGAATTCAAAGCTTATAGTGGAAAAACAAGCAGTCTGTAATTAGGGGAGACGGGCGAATTTTGATCGAGATGAGCACATAACCCGCTAAGAGGGTTATTTAGGGGAAAAATGGGCTCCAGAATAAAAAAAAATAGTTTGGCTTCAAAGACTGTGTGTGATTTCAGATGCTGTTTTGTCAGAGACAGGAGCGGCTCTCTGGGTTTGTTTTTTTTACCCAAACATGACTTGTAATGATGGAACTTGTGGAGCCGGATTTTAAATTTATGCCTTTTCATGCTAAATTAGAATTTCCAATATTCTGTGAAGACCCAAGAAGACAATGAGTGGAAATCTTCTGCTAATTTGTTGTGAACTTTTCTTTAAAGATCAAACCCGATGGCCTTTTGTCTTGCTGTAGCTCAATTAGAATAACAGCAAAGCTCATGATTGATTCTTTCATTTGTTCTGTGGTATTTAAAACACTCACAGGAAAACACATTTGTTGTTGGTCTCTTGTCCAGGAAATGATCTGACACCTAATGCTTAAACGTTGCTCTCTCTGCCTCTTTATCACGCACAAAACTTGGCATATTCAAGCAATCACTGCAGCGTTTATACGTATGTGTACTGATGTTTCACCACCAGCTACAAGGTCCTGATATCTGTTTCAATGTCCACATTAATTTTTATCAACATAAAAACCCAAGTAGTGTTTGAAATGAACACAAGCCCCCTGTCTGGCCCTGTTTTGCCTTGAGGAGGCCCTGGAAGTAACAGCCTGGTTCAAACAATAACAGCAGGCAGTTTGGTATGAACATGTAGACGCTAAGTAGATGTGATGTTTTAATGAGAAGCAGAGGGATGGCTTTGCACATAAGGAAGCTTGGGAAGCTGGATTGCATGGCGGGCACAGGAGGAAGAGCTCTCTTACCTCGGAGGAGTACATGAGTCGTTTAATAGTGCAGTAATGGAGGTCAGTGCTTACATGGTCTCTGGGCAGCCAGCTACCTCGCTTCCCCCGAACGGCCCCACGGTGTCAGAGCTGCAGGACTACATGTCTCATGTCTTGTTGGGGAGAGATAGCAGAGGAGGATGAAACAGGAGACAACATGGAGGGAAACTAAAGGGAATGGTGAGTGACAGTGGAGGTGGCTCAGCTGATTTGTGCCTCTGACTCTCCCTCACACTTCCTTTTCCGTTTGTGCATATCCTCTTATTGTGAAGATTATCTGCACAGTAAACATGACAGGAGGTCAGATCGCAAAAAAGTGTGTCTTGAACAAAGACAGATATTTTTTCTCCTTTAAAAATGTAATATTACTACAATTTTTCTTGAAAACATTCAGAATTTTCCAGATTCGACTTTAAAGTTCCAGATTCCTTTTTTAAATTTTTTTATTAATGTTTTAACAAAGAATATAATGACACAGGAAAGAGATGGAAGAATTGAGGAAAGACACAGAAGAAAAAGACACAGTTCGTCTCTGGGTCAGTTTTAACCATACACTGCAAAAGCACTTAAGTTTTTTTTTAGTTTCTAGTGCAGATATTTTAGTACAAAACTAACTTGCAAGTAACTTTTTAGTAAGATATAAAAGCTTGTTTTAAGTCAATAACTCTTTAATATCTATTTTAAAAAGTGTTGGTTCCTCTGGTGGATTATTGTACTGTTTTGCTTTAAGTAGAAACATCTGACCAAGACCTATTGAATGATTTACCAGCAGAGTGGCACTGCATGCTGTCTAAATTAGCTTTGCTATGAAGTGATTTTTCTCACTTCTTCCCTCTGGTGTTGACTGTAGGAGTACAACTCTGGAAGAAAATGAAGAGACCACTTAAAACGATTGGCTTCTCTGATTTTAAGTTTTATAGGTATATGTTTGAGTAAAATGAACATTGTTCTTTTATTCTACGAACTATTCCAAGGAAAATTTGAGCATTTATTTACAGAAAATGAGAAATGGTCAAAATAACAAAAAAAGATGCAGTGCTTTCAAACCTCAAATAATGCAAAGAAAACATATTCATTATATTAATTTAGAAACAACAATACTAAGTTCAGAAATAAATATTTGGTGGAATGAGGGAATGGGATTCAGCCAGTGGTCTCTTCATTTTTTCCAGGGCTGCACATGGTGAGACTAACTGGTAGTCTACCTGTCACACCCACCAAACACACACTTACAACGACTGTAAAGTAACACACTCTCCTACACAAATTAGTGTTTAGGTGCAATATTTGGTGGATAATCATATTTCAAGAGCCATTTGTTCATTTGGTGGCACCGTTGCCTTGCAGCAAGAAGATCCAGGGTTGAAATCCTGGCCTGGGATCTTTCTGCCCGGACTTTGAATGTTCTCATCCAGTTTCCTGGCTTCTTCTCACAGGAAACCGGATAATATTACCGTTATGTTTGTTGGACTCTAAATTGAGCTTAGATCTGAGTTTGTTTGGGCATGGTTGTTTATTCTGTGCTATTTCCCCCTCATATCTTGTAGCCCTAATTAAAAATCTGTCTCATTCCAATCTTCCATGGTCATCTTCACAATCTGCTTCCATGTGCTTTGCAGTTGCCAAAATCTTCCTGAAATCCTTGAATCCTTCTCACATTGCTTAAACGTTTTCTTGTAAACATGCAGATTAAAAGTAAAACATTTTTGAAGGAGAACCTTTGATTTTGATCGACTTACTCAAAGAAGAAATTTAATAATTTTCACCAAAAACATAAATAGAAAATGGATCACAGTAGTTCTGTGACAAGCGGCATCTAAATTGACTTTGTTTTTATGGAGCAATCGTAATTTGGAGCTTTTATTGTAATGGATAATAAAGGTTCAGGTCAGTTGGGATTCATTAAGGATCAACTCTAACCTTTGAACTGTCAATGTGAAAAGTTAATGCAGACCTGCAGTCTGTGTCTTGATGTTGTGTTTGAGTTGAGTTAATAGGCATTAATTGGTTCCGGCGTTGCACTCTGATGTTGCAAATTGCCATTGTAGGGAACAAATTTGTTATATAGTGTTAGAATCAAGTCAAACTCAAGCAGGTGGTGAACAGCTGTGGAGACGGGGTAGAGACCAGTTTTGCATTTTCACACATATTAAATGAGGCAAGGTGTAAAGCAAGTCCTTTTTCTAGACTCTGCTTGGTTAAACTCCAGCAGATGTTTCCAAACACACACAGGCAAACAAGCAGCCAATCACCGGCTGTCTGAAAGAGTTAATAATAATAATAATAATCAAACAACAAATACAGTAAAATGGCTAAACATGTGCAGCATATTAATTCAAAATCTTATCGCAGCACGCATCTTTGCTTGGCTCCATAATGGAAATTTTGTTTGGGTTTCAATGATGGAGGAGGCGTTTGACTCTTTCATGGGAAAGTGAGAACTAAATACATGATTACACATCTCTGAGCTACACCTGCAGCATGCATCTATACGAAGAAACAGTAGGGGGAAATATCCCAGCATATTTACAGCTGTTCTTGCTGTTTCGTTAATTTCTGCACTGGATTTACAAAGCAGATCATACTAAATACATGCAGGAGCAAACTTGTCCGTAAAGTCCAGCAAATGAGAGAAAATAGATCACAGTTATCCTCTCTTCAGCCACAAACAAAAGATGAAAAATGAATTAAATATAGTTTAAGGAAATCAGTTTTTCTATTTTAAATCATCATTGGAATCAACATGAAAAATCTCTTCACAATCAATAAGTGATGATGCAGATTGTTATGGGATGATGCATTCCTCTGAGATAAAATAAAACATAAAAATAATTTATAAAGTCATTATGGAAGCTAAAATGGATCTGATTCTAAAATTACTACATGTAGTCTATTAAAATATACCAAAAAGTTTAAGAATAAATAAGAAAACTTGTGCAACACGTTATTTTTAGCACAGCCTGTATCTGACTTCGGTCTGCTCCCAGAGCAGAGGTTTGATTTATTTTCTCATTATCAATCATGTGTTGAACCTTTTGCAAGTTTAAAAATAAGGTTTTAAACTTATGACCTTAAGTCTTAAGTTTAAAATCACATCAAGATTTGAAGTTCAATTTGAAAACTTTTTTTTTTATTAGAAAAAACATATTAACAAAAATATTAGGCACACTAATTGAGAGACAGAACAAATTATAGTTCCTGTGACACCCATAGCTGTTTCTTCTGTGACAAAATAAATCCAGCTTTCATCAGATGGTATTTTTTCTGTTACAGTGGAAGCAACTATCAAAGCTCTTTAGATGACAAAAAGATGTCAGATGTTTTTTTAGTTTTCCTCGACTTCATTCTGATCCAGAGAAGCTTCAAAGTACATTTTCAATACATGAAATGAAAGTAATTTACTTGTTACTGGCAAAACTCCGACAAACAGGGAACATGTGAGAGAAGTTTGTCACTAAAAAGCTTGTGAACATAAGAGAGGATTAAAATGTTTTAATGTAATGAAACATGTCACTGCTGGTATAGTCAAATTAACACACCGTCGTTTGCAGCCTGTCTTCCAAATAGCTGATAAAAGAAGCGATTGTTGACTTTCATTTAGTTTAGTGAGAAGATACTGTCAGACATTAAGCTTTTTTCGCCTATAAACACAACATAAGCCGAGGCCTCAAACAGCAGGAAAAAGGGCAGAATGAGAAAAGGAAGTGGAGGAAAACATAAACAAGTCGGGTCTGGCTGAGTGAGCAAGCTAATTAACTCGAAAAACTATAAAAATGTAAATTCCAATTTGCTACCGGGGGCATCTAATTAAAGCCAGTGGAATGTTAAGGACCAAATTGAATTTACTTAAAAATGACGAAAAATATATGATTTTGCCATATTTCCAGGTACTGATCGTCTACAGTAGCCTTCCTCACATCCGTGACGGGGCAGATGGGGAGTGACGTGTGCATGTTAGGGAGAAACGGAGAGAGGAAGGAAATGTAAAACCGGAAAAGGTTTGTACAGAAATAGCTGGATAATGTTTCTGGTGTGTTTATACAAAACAGTTTGGCACAGAAAGTGTGACAGTACAACACAGCGCTCACCAGAGACAGAAGATGTAATCAGAGCCAAATGGTTCTCATAATACTCCACAGGTGCACCACACAGGCGCTTTCAATTTTGCTCCAAAAAATAAAAGAAATGAAGATGGAGACCTGTAGCACATCCTCATAAAGTTCACTGTGGCCCTCCAGTTAATTGCGTTAGCTTAATTGGTGCAGTGTATGTCTAACACTTTGGTGTGATTATTGTGTGCAGAAAGTCTTTGTGGTTTATCTCGTTATATCATGTCCTCTGGGCATGTGATTAGTACACATGGTGTTCGTTTATGTTCACGGATGGATCTTTGTTTGCACACAGGTGAATAAATAAAACTTCCCTCATGCATCATTGCTGTAGATAAAAGCTGCTGCTTTTAAATGTTAGTCCATTTCTCAATCCATAACTGGAGGTGTAAGAAATAAACAAACCTTCAGGGTAGAGCTACCCCACTGCCGCACACACTTTATGTTTCACCCGTTCTCAGTTTATTTTATAGCTGCGCTGCTTTGAATACTTAAGCTGTCATTATGCCAGATGTGTGCAGGAAGGTTGAGGATTCTGTGGCTTTTATTGAGGTAATAAACAATAATCAGCGGCTCTCCTGACAAACAGAGCAGTCCTACAGAGTTTTGAGGCTTTTCTCAGTGTAATATTATATTCATAAGGCTAATGACAGGAGTTTCCTGAAGCAGGAAGGTTTGGTTTCTGCAGGCTTGCATGTATTTCCATCTGTGTGCTACCTCTCAACATTTATTATGGGTGGCCAAAAGAGTCAAAATTCTTTAAGTCAATTCATAGTTCCTGTCTTGTCAAGCATCATAAAATAATTTAAACACTCACCGTCAAATAGTCCCTACAGTTTGATTGGTTATTTGTAATTAAAGTAGTATTAGAGCCACTCACAGAGTTTCTCCATGAATTTAAGGCTTGAAAGTGCCATAATTCAATGGTTGGCCTGAAAATTAGAACAAGATTAGTCTTTTCACAAAGTATCTGTGCCATATTCTACTGTTAGGACATAGTGGCAGTTTTAACAAATCTTTAAAAAGTAAATTTTTATAAAAAGCTACATACTGAATCTTTAATGTGTGTCTGTAAAACTTTTGATAAATATTTATTTTTATATTAAAGTGTAATCTTATATTTTATTATCTACACTGAAAAACAGGAACCATGGACTAACTAACTATGTAAATTAACTGAGGCAGATTGGTAGATGGATAGAACTGGCTCTATGTCCTGGAAGAACATTGTACGGAAGAATAAATTTTAGCTGATAGGAAAGAAAGACCTGATGCACAAATTTACAAGATGCAATAAAATCTTCCTTTCTCTTCTCCTGCTCTCCTTCCTGACTTGAAAATGTACCTGTCGAGTTGCAGTTTGCTAGCCCAGTAAAAGTTTTATACGAGCAAAAAAGAGAAATGGTCTGTCTGTTGCTGACATGAGTTACAAGCTGCAGTAAACAAACTTGTGAAAGGCAATAAATACACTGAATCAGAATTGGAGTTTCAGCAACACGGTAAGAGGAGGTGTCAGGGTCTTCAGGACACGCCACAATGTGTGTACTGTAGGTGAACACGTTCCCTTTGTCCCAAAAGTTTTCATCTGAAATATGTTTAAATAGTGAAAATAATGCAGTCAAGAATGCAACCTAAATCTGAAAGAGTGATGAAGTTATGCAAATTAAACCCAGTAGAAATACACAATGGCCAATGTAATCAGAGCAAAGTCTCCATTTTAAATTTGAGTTCATAAAAGAAAGTTTTATATGGGGATTTGTCCAGTGAGGAGTAAGTCTAAAGGAAATACCCAAGAACAGTAGCTCGACAAGAGATTTAAAAGCTCTCTGAGGTAAACTCCATCATCTCCCTTTAATTTACCACAGAGGTGAAAAACATTTGTGACAATTCAAAACACTAAAACTCTGGCAGCCTTCAAGTAAATGTTGCAAATTCAACTCCAGCTCTGAATCAACATTGTTACTCCTCCAACATTAGCTTTCCTGTTTTTCAATACAGAATATGTAACATTAGGAAACCATGGTCTCACTTTTCTGCACTGATTATGTGGAGAAAACTGTTCAAAAGTAATGTGGATGTCAGTGTGTTACACCTCTAAGTTTACACTTAGCTTTCTCTTAGCATATTCATGCTAATGCTATACATGCACTGTGACAGATTTTTATAATCAATTATCTAAAAACTTTTCATTAAGTGTCAAAATCAGTAGACAGAAGTGCTATGACATTATTATTTGTCTCATGAAACATCTAAAACTTACTTCCTTATTTTGAAGATATATTGCACCAAACACCCCAAAATTGTTGTTAATGCTTTGGAACTGCTTAGTTTCCAAATCTGCATTCAGATGTTTCATCCTCTTTTAGTTCTGGTAGGAAAAGAAAAATTCTGTTGCAGAAACTAATGATTGGTGTAAGTATTTTCCTATCTGATACACTTTGTACTGATAAACAACATCCATGACCGATGAAAGGCCTGTAGAAGCATTTTTAGTGCTGTGTCCCTGTGGCTCACTTTTTAGAAGTTTGTTTCTTTTAATTCAAAATTGCAATGCTTTATAATACTGAATGGTTGAGAGGAAAATGTGTCCTTTTCACTTCTCACCCAAGTTTCCTGCATAGTATTTTGAAGCAGAAATGCACACTAGTTTAGTTATATCATCAACATATTTACTAAAATATACATTTTTGCATTGAAAACTGTAATTAAATTGTCTTTTAGTCATCCATATGTGGTGCCATTTTCCTATTTTAGTGGATATCACTTAAAAGACTAATGGAAATGTTGAGTATGAATTATTTAAAACTAAGGTTTACAGATATTTTGGCAATGTTTCTCAATCTTGTTTGAGGATTATTGTGTGGGACGACTGAACTGTACTGCAAGATTGCAGCCTTAAAGACTCGGCCAAGGAAAGTGAAAAAACACTGACTTAAAAAAAAAACAAACAAAAAAAGATGGTCATTTTAGCCTCCATGTTTAAAATGTTCATAATGAGTTCAGCTGATTGAGGAAGAGCACAAGTTTGCAGCAAATGACAGCTGACAGTGACAAACGAATGCAAAAAGTACAAAATCATTGTTATTTTTTCCCCTGTGATTTATGGAACCTGAGGCCGTTGTTTTCCACCAACTGTGCCTCAAGTTTACAGATTCTTTGCCTTGGAGAAATATAATTTATTACAGCAAACAACCTATTAATAAGAAATCAATAGGAGACTCCCAGATGTGTTTTGCACAAAGCTTTAATGAATTTTTAAAAACTTTCTACTTGAAACAAATTGGAAAACTGAGGAAAGTAAAGTATCTTGGTGCTTGATGCTTCAAAGAGATTATGAAGTAAATGACATGGAAAAAATGCTAAAAATTAGCTTTTTGTTTGCTCCCAGTCTTAATGATGAAATTGTTTTGTGTGCAAATGTGGAAGCGTGCAGCTGAGAGAAAAAATGGTCTGCTCTGGAGAAGCGAAGCTATCATGCATCATATTTATAGCTCCTCACATATCATTTTAATTTGCATTTCTGGCGCTGTTGATATCTGTTATACATATATTGATGAAACATTAGCTCGTGTTTCATGTTGTCACGCTTGTTTTCTTTCTTTTAGCTTCAGGTGCCTTTTGTTGGCTCTGTATCTGAAAGCTGAATATGAATGTCACTTACTGCTATGGCATTCCCCGTTTTGTTTCCTTTTTCCAATAGCTGCTGCATTTCAGGTGGACATGCATTATGGCAAGAAAAATGTTTAATATTGTCTATAAATCATATTTCATCACAAAGAGTGTAACTGACATGATTTATAACTAAAACCCACCTCCAATATACAAAGAAAACATATAATGCTGTGAAGGAGTCCTGAATCATTCTTCACTTTTTATGTTTTGCTTTAAAAGGTCCAAGTTTTCTTGAAGTCTTTCAAAATATTATCAAGCTATATGGTTTTCTTTGTCTATCAAATCTACTCCAACTTTTTTTTGTGAAGGATAAGTCCATTTCAGATAAGTACGTTTTGTTTAAACGACTTAACTCTTCCTTGTGATTCATTCAAATGCAAACATTTAAACTCAAAGGTTGGAGCAGTTAACAACAACTTAGCAAAAGATATTTTTAATTTGGACTTTTAACCAACTTGTTGTTAGGAGTATATCACAAAGACGGCAATTTCTTCCCAGCGTTCTTATGACTAAAATCCTTGTGTTTTCTCCCTTTAAAGAAACTCGTTGAGCTCACAGATTTCCAAACAAAAACCCTCAACCGAAAGGAACTTGTCTGGATCATCTATCTGTGGCTGGGAACCTACATGCTCCTCATTCCACTGCCCTCTGTTTGCTCTCCAATGTTTCTGCATCCATCTCTGCTCCAAGCCCTGTCTGAACCCTCCTGCTCCAAGCCGCGTCTGAACCCTCCTGCTCCAACCACCATGCATACATGCACCCAGGATTCCCCTCATCTCCTCCCGGACTCCTACTGCAACTCCTCCTGTAAGCCTCCATCTCATTTTAAACCATATCGGCTCTTTATTCCCTCTTTCACCTCTCATCTCCTCCTCAGACTCTCTGCCATTATGGCACATTTCTTTATCACTGTTCCCATCAATAAATCATTTAAAGGTGACCTATTATGCTTCCTTGAACAGGCTAGGATAAGTCTATTGGCTAAACGGAGCATGTTCACTACATTTTTTTTGTACAAAATTATTATTAGATTCTAGTCTGGTCAGTTCTGCCTCTTTTGAGCTTCTTCCAGAATGAGTTGTTTTAGGGCCTCTTGTCACTTGAAATCCAAATAAGCTGCTGTTGGCTATGCGCCCCAACTCAACGTTTACACTTACGTGAAAATAGCTGCAATTATAGAACAGTACATCTTTGAAAATCAGAAATGGAGCCTCCCACACAACCAACAAGAATGCAGAAAGTGGCTTCTGGATGGTAAGTCAACAACTAAACTTTTGCCTTTTCCAGCAGCCATTGTACAGTAGTAAAACCAACGGGAGCTCCGCTAGCGTTGCTAGGTAACACCGCAACTCCAGCGGATTAAGCCCATCAATTGTCAAAAACCGCTGGGTGGTTTTTCAGCTCTTGGGGCTTTTTCTTTTTGTTTGTTTTTCAGGAGAAGTTGCGACACAATTGGAAGTTTTAAAAAGTGTAAAATGTGAATTTTGCATAAAAGGTCACCTTAAAAAATTTCTTGTAGTTTCCTGAGTATGTGTGGCTGAAATGGAGGCATCTATACCAAAACACGACAAAACATCCTCTTGCTTGTAGTGTGTAATCAGCTGCCGTAACGTTGGCGTTGCAGGATGCAGGAACATCAGTTCAGCTTTACTTACAAACCTGTTTAGATCTTAAAGATGATCATTTTCTGTCACTTTACAACTAGAAGCTTCAACTTACATACAACTATACAGAAAAATGAGTGCAAAACCAGCCAAAGTCCAAATAAAACCTTAAAACCTAAGAAACCTTTGATAAGACTTACTGTATTAGATTAAATAATATAGATTTTTAAATTGCTGAATGCCCTACTTTCCTTCAATTTTTCTTATTTACTGTCCTATTGGAGGAAAAATAATAACCAAACAAGGAGCTGTTGAGTATTCTCTTCCAGTTTTCAGAGTGAAACATCATTTACAACTTAACATGACCCAGTTTACAAGCTATTACCAAAGGTACATCGCAATTTAGTGAAAGTAGCAGACGATGAATTAGGGGTTTCAGTCTTTGTAAAATCTCTTTGTTTGTACTGCAGGGCATCAGATTTCATGCAGACCTGCGTGTGTATGTGTGTGTGTAGTGGTGGAAAATGTATCTCTCACTCTTTTTCATTGCTTGCAGGAGGACAGTACAGACCTTGGTACAGAAGGACACAATGAGGTGGCAGCTTCGCTTGGCTGACCAGGCAGAGGCGGAACAGGAAGAGAGATTACCTCCTGCAGGGGCTCTGTGGGTGTGTGAGCAGGTGGATGTATGAAAGAAGAACGGTGTGTTTGTGTGTTCCTCTCTTTTCCAATTAGTACCAGCATCAGCTCTTTTCTACCTGGGTCAGTGGTGCAGAATGCTTCTGGATGCACAGCTCTGTTGGTTTGAGAAATGTTTCAGTAACTCTGGAAACAAACTACACATCAGAATATGGAGAAAGTACTTTAATACTTGGATTTTGTGAAAATGTAAAGCTGGAGTTCAAGTAGAATCCAAGGCAAGAGCAACCTCAGTTTTAAAAACCTCTGGAATGTAATGTCACAATTAAGCAGGCACTGCTCCTCACCTGGTAACCCTAGTGAAGAGGAGCTCGTTACCTAGCAACCCCAGTCGAGTTCCACCCTTCACCTAGCAACCCAACCTGAGCTCTGGGACATTTGGTCGACAGATTTTACTGCCGACCAAACTGCTGGAAAAGACAAAATATTTTCTTTCTGACTTACTATCCAGAAACCACTTGCTGCATTCTTGTTGGTTGTGCAGGAGGCTCCACTTCTGCTTTTCTAAGATGTAGGGTTGTATGATTGTGGATCTGTTTTTCAGCCATTTTTACATACAAATGTAAAAATTGAAATCTCATTATCTAAGAATGATTTTGTACAACAAAAAGTGTAATGGCCATATTTTGTTTTGCACATTGACCTGTTCAAGAAAACATTTAAAGCAAGCTTCTATATCTTGCTGAAAAGTTACTTGTAAGTTAGTTTGTTAGTTTTGTCTTGATTCAAGCTTACTAAGTTATTTGCACTAGAAACTTGACCAAAAATACTTGGTAAGATTTTGTGTTTTTGCAGTGTAGTGTGGTGGTTCTGCAGTCCTGAACAGAACTTGACCAAACTGACCTCTTTTGCTTCAGCAGGGGGTTTTTTCACGTGTTTGTTTCCCCTCTGAACTAAGCAACCCTAATTATCTGACTCTGGTTGTCATCGTGGTTGAACGTGGTCTGATTAAACTTTCATAATGTATACTATCTTTAGATTTCTGTTGAAGGTTGTTCTTAGGCCCTCAGAGGATGTATATCATGCAGAATATTTCCCAATTATGTTTATGATGACTGAGTGTAGATCTGAGGAGCAGACAGACAGACAGACGGATGGGCGCAGAGAGAGGCAGACAGACGGGACATGTATCTGGAGGGGAAAGTGGTATTCTGTGAGGATTGATAGACTCCATATTGTGAGCTAATGATCTCCCCAGGGCACTGGAGAGAAACGATGAAACCAGTCTGCATGACACTGTCACACTCCCTATGTCACGCTGCCACCTTCATCTCTCAGTCTTCTCTTACTCACTCTTTGCCTTCCTCTCAACTTGGCTTTTTTTCCCCCTCCTCGGGGAAATGCATCGATTCACCTTTGTTTGTACTGTCACCCACACATATTCAACTGTCACAGCGACGAACGGAGCTCACTGAACTGATGGGGCTGATTTAGAGTAAGAGGCATTCGCTGTCCTCGTTTCCCAAAAAATGAAAACTCCACGACATCTATTCTCATTTAGTTCAATCTGGACGCAAATGCCAAAGATGTCTGCGGGAGGTGTTTAAAAGATGCTCGAGCATAGGTGGGAGATAACGTCATACTCCTGGCTTTGCAGATATAATGGGAAAAAGATCTTTTTAAATCAATTGTCAGCGCTCTTACAATGGCAGGCACAATGAGAGCATTCACAGGCTGAGTTGATGGAAAGGCACAATCATCTCCTGCGATCTGATTCTCAATCCGAAGCCTTGCTGTCACAGTTTCAATAGAAGACGATGCGAAGAGGAGGCAAAGACACAAACATGTGGAAGGCTGGTGTTAACTGCAGGTGGAACGTTTACTGTACCGCTGAGGCATTATAACTGCTAGAAAATGAAGGCAACTTTTCAGGAATGGAAGCGTATGTTAGTCACAAAGACCCATTGGATATGTTTATGTTGATTCCCCCCTCTAGTCTTCATAAACTAAAAGCGTAGACATTTTTGATCTCTTGCATGTTTTTTTGCATGCATTTGTTAAATTGTGATACCTGGAGACTCTTTAGGATTAGCCTGGGTCTCTTCTTTGACATTACAGCAGATATGATTGCAGTTGCTTTGCATCTTTTTGTAAGTTGATTACTTTTCTCTCTGTTGCTGTTTTGTGTACCCATTCTGAGAACAGATGAAAATAACCATCTAAATGCTGTAATGGAAGAAAATGTGGTGATATAACTGCAGTAAATTATATCTTGTAGCAGTAGGTCAATTGAAAGTTAATTGGGTTTGATCTGAGGTCACGTTCTATAAGTTAACTGGGTATCAGCCCCAAAATAAATTGGAATAGAACATAGTCCATTTACAAATAATACATTCAAATTAAATTCTGTCACTATTTTTATGATTATTGATCGTATACGAAACAACTAAAACAAACAAACTGATGCAGTAATTGAAGGAATACAAAATTATTTGTTTATAGGTACAACTAGAATTGCAATCCAAAATTATTAACTGGGCTTGCAAATTGGTGAATCGGTAAATTGACCGTATCCGCCTGGGTTTGTTGCATCTCTGATGTCACAGAACATGTGACTGCTGTTATTTTTTAGCCTTTTTTTATACTTGTTTATATCTCTGTGCCTTTTTGTTCCACTTTGGGGCTGCTTGCGTCATGATGCGGGTGTTTCTTTTATCCTTTTGAGGTCAATCTTCTAGTTTTTTTTTTGTTGATTTCTGTTTCATTTTGATTATTTTATATTTCTTTTTAGGTTTAGTTTAATTTTCTGCCGTTTTGTATAAGTGGGATGTTGCTTTTCCACAAAAACGAGCAATTTTTCCTCCATTTTTCAAAGTAATCACTTAAAAAAAAAACAGAGTTTCAGTAATTTTCTAAAATCTGCTTGAAATAATATTGCATGCTATGTTTTTAATTACTACAGTGAATATTTCCACAAGCAGCAGAGCACTCATATATTCTTAGTGGTCATAGTTTTTCATATTCCATCAGTTAATGGGGCCAAACCAAGGTGGTTAATTTGAGTGAGATCCATATGGTTGTGATTATGATGCTACAGCAAACATGAACAGATTGTTATGAAACTTTCATAGCCCACAATCATCCCTGGTTAATAAATCAAATGCACCTTTGAGCAGGAGAATATGAACATCTCTGTCTGAGATGTGGTTTGTGGGCTTACTTACTGTAAATATGACTTGAGGTTGCAATAATTAAAAACAGATGAACTTAACTCCTTTAACTGGCACATACTGTTGGTAATCACCACAGATAACGGCGGCGTGCACTTAATGTTACCGTGGTTACCGGTCATTTGTGGTAACTTGACAGACGGCATCCTTCATCATTGCCTGAAATCGTCCTGGTCAACACTGAAGTCTTTTTAGTGACATTATTTGTGCAGCAAACTCAAGGGCCATAATTAAAATAATAGATTAAGAAATAAAAAAAGGTTACAGCAATTTTAAGAACCTTTATCCCCATAATTTATAAAGATAATAAAGTACCAAGAGAAATAAACTGAGGCAGTGACTAATCACATGGGTACAAAATGGTTCATTTATGGCATGAAATAAATTATTGAAATGGTGATAAAATGGACGGATCCAGAGCCATTGTTTCTTTGTATTAGTGTGCAGCAGTTTGAGTCAGCACTGCATTTTCTTGCAGTGCTGTTGTTATTAGGACTCTTTGTAGCTGACAGATTGACTTTCAGGCCACAAACTGTGGCCTGGAGGCTCCCCCGGGCCCCCAGCAGGCCGGCTCAGTAATCTCTCCACAGCTGAATTTGTGCTTGTATTGAAGAAAAGGCTGAAAAGACGATAATTTCCCCCTTTTCTCACATCATCTTTCCTGTTTTGAGTGCATGCCTTGCGTACCTCTTTCGAGCAGAAAAGAGTAAATCTTCATTTGTTCCTGATATTTCTTTTGCTCTTTTACACTGAGAGTTAAAATTTGCACAGTTTTCTCATCTTTTAGCCATTTTCACTTTTATCATTCAAATGTGCACAGACAGGTCCTTGTTTTGATTACTTTGCTGCCATCATATTATTGACTTGCGTTATATAGATACAGACACAGAAGAGGAGAGACGGAGTGCAGGTGCCACAGCTGGTGGTTTGACTGAGATGTGGGCTGAACTGTGTATTGGATTTCTTTGAAATTGTTAGGACTCATCTGTCTGAATTCTCCTCCTATTTCAGCTTGGCTTGTGCTGCACTGGAGGGTAACCACAGCTGACAAAGAAAGTGCAGCATTTCAAGAGATTTATGCACCTAGGCTACTAGTTGAGAGAGAACAAACGTCCTCTGCACCTCAGACTCTCTGTGACATTTTCCGATAATGGTTTGGCTTCCTGACTCATTCTCCCAGCTCCGTCGTCACGGAGAAGCAAGGAGAAAGTGCCGTTATAGCACACACCATTACAAATCTAAGAGGAAAAATAACATTGATTGAAGGCGCAGAGAACTGTGAATCACTTACTGAGGCAAATTCACCTCTGAGGCTTCGTTTTGATGCATGCAGCTGCCAGCGTGTTGTCCTGTTACTGCCAGGAAAATAATGGTATTTCTGATTATCTATGTAACACATTCTGTTTCACTTGAAAGTTCAGCTGTTCTGCACGAGAATAAGCCAGACTGAGATGCGTTCCTTTGTTCATAATAGATTTTCTGTCTCTGTTCCAAACACAGACTTTCAGTCGTAATTGTTCTTGGATATAAAATATAGGTTTGATATGCTAACTGTCATCGTGGTTTACAGGTTTAGTGATTAACCAAAATGAAGCCCTTGTTTTAATAGAGTTTTCTGACTCATTAAAGTCTGCTGCATTTTGTAATAAAAACCATCAAATTTACAGCCCACACATGCTGTCATATGCTCAAATATGTTTCCCAGATCAATAATTCCTAAAAGCAAATAAAATGCTGTTATTGCTCCAATAAAGGTACTTTACTTGTCAATAAATCTTTACCCAGAAGGCCTAGGGGCTTTCCTTGAATTATCCCTTAGGGGAAATAAATCAATATACTAGAAATAGCTTCTGTTCTAATGCTCTTCTGATTTTATCAGTTCTGTCTGCTTTGCATTCTGTCCATAAAGACTTGCATATATTGTTTTATTTAGTTAAGAAATGAGTAGAGATGCACATAGTTGGTTAAAGGGAATTTCATGTGGGGGCACCTCCATGCTGAAAGTTAAACTTGTATAGATTAACCACAGTGATACATTTCAAGTGTCTGTTTTCAATCTACTATGAAGATTATGACTTACAGCCTGACAAAGCAGCAATTTTACCCACTTAATCTATGGAGGTTTCTCAGAAAATTTGAATGAGACCATTAAGTATGATATATATTTATATATAAATGTACAGAATCACAAAACGTCATGGATGCAAACATACTGGTGTAAAGTTTAGTGGATGGAAAAAGTGTAGGAAAATGTTGCACTGCAAGCTTTTTGTTGTAATGTAACATTCAAATTTTCCAAAAAACTGAACTTTGGGTTGTAATTAGCTATAAGCCTTAATTCTCAAAATAACAGAAATATTTGAAACATTTTACATAGATGTTAACATTTAGCCAAATGAATTTATGGATCTTTAATAAATAAAGCACTTTTTATTAATATTGCTTTCATTGTGACAAAAAAGTAATGTGACATAATCTTAGAATATATTTATTTTTTACATTACAAAATAAAAAAAACAAACTAGTTTTTGACGTTTATTTCTGAATTTTCTGTGATTAGAACAAACTCACGAGAAGTCTCTTTCCGTCTCACACACACATCCACACACACCCATTCATTCTGCTAAAACAATTACAGGTAGCTTCCCTCTGTGTTGGAAGAGTGTGTGAGCTGTTCTTGTTCTATAATTAAAGCTCTCATTGTGCGCGCCCTTCTGCAGCGCCAAAAACTGCCATATCTGCCGCAGCCACTTTGTTCGATGGATGTCAGATCTCACTTTGTGGTCCGGGTTGAGAGAGACCATTATATTTAAACACTGGGACTATTCAAACAACAGGAACCCACAATCTCTTTGTTCTATTTTCCTCTCTTTGTCTGATTCTGACGTTTGCCTTCTTGGCTTCGCCTTTCTGTGTGCAGCGACACCTGCTTCTTTTCTCCTTACTTTATTTTTTTTTTCTTAACCCTGAGTTTCTTTATGCTTCCCCCCACCAATCTTTATGCCTCACATGCTTCCATACTCCATTTTCCCTGCTGGCTCTGGGCATCCCCACTGTGGAAAGCTCAGTGTGTTTCATTTGGGTGTGGAAACTGTGTGCTAATATTGCCTGCTTATACCCACTGGGTAGGATAATGGCAGCCATCACTCACTGATGCATCACAAAAACTGACATTTTGCTCTCCCTGAGTTGACAAACAGCATACAGCTCCCACTGTTCTCTTATTCCCTGAGTTTTTTCTTTCCCTCGGTCTCCCCTCCTCGCCTTCTACTGTCGTCATTTGTCTTCCTCCTTTTCTGTTTTCATCAGCAGTTAAGTCGTTTTAAGTTGGTATTGTACAACACAGCGCAGGCCTTGACCCCTGAAATATGCTGCTGGAGAAAAACAAAACAAAAGGGAAACTGCACTTGGTTCTGAAAGCTTTACAACTGATCACTTTACCCATGCATGAATTATTCAGCCGAGGCCAGATAAAGGAGTGAGCATTAAGAGTGTGCATTTGGCTTTTGTTACATGTCATTAACCCAACAGGGAATTCTTACTGCAATGATGAAATTATAGGCAGGACAAATGGCAGATATGCGATCAATATTTCCGTTTTCGACTCCTGTGGCGTTTCTAAAGAAATGTCTCCTTGGAACTTAAACCAAGTGTGATCTGTCATTTTATCGAATGAGAAAATGAAACACTTGAAAACTTGAAAACAAAAGAAAATAAAGAAGATTGATAAATTTGCATGGGAAAAATGATAAGCAACCACATATTTACACTGAAACCTAATTTATTGGTTCATCCAAACTAATTTTAGAAAATCAGCAGGATGTTGAGGTGGGTACTAGCTAGTTACATTTACTTTGGTAACGTTTTGAGAAAAATGTACATCTAGCAGTAATTTACTGAACCATTTTGAAATAATGCTACTTTTACTTGCACAATAAACAAGCTTCATTGCTCTAATTTTATTTCCTATCTGCTGGGCCTGTCGTGCCACTTGGTGGTCAAGTGAACATGGAGTAAAACGTAGTAATGTCACCGGTTGCTTGTACTATAAGTATGATTTTGTTGTGCCTGAATTTATTTTGTAATAATGTGAATTATTTTTACTCCTGTTTATTTACTTATTTTAAGTACCAGAACCTGCAGATTTGTGTGTATAGTTACATCATTTTCACAAATTAAATCTGATTATATAAGCAATGGTTTTTTTTTACTATGGTAGAAGAAGTTACAAGTACTTTGCATTTGTAGGGAAAAGGAAGAATAATTTACAGTTCTGCAGATGTCCACTTATGCAGCTGAACTTTCCAGTGACTTGAACATCTGATGTGGATTCAGAAACTTGGGAGCAAAATTATTTTTTGAAAAGTTTTTAAAGTTTAGGTTGTGCTGCAGAACATTTTCAGTTAAAAACTCCAGAGCCTGAAAAACCATCTTCTGTAGTTAGTCTATAAACTTTATCCGTCCAACTTCAACATTTGGATAAAATGATTGGTTTTGGTTCATCTGTTGTTTTTAGCTCTCTTCAGCGTTTTCATTTGTGTCATCCAGCCTCTTTAGTTGCACAAAAACAATGGAAGCTGTTCATTCCCTCCAAGATGACTAGACACCTGCAGCAGGCGTAGCAGACGTCATCAGTGAGACCAAAATAAGATCTTTTCACTTCATGGTAGAAAACAAAGTTAGGTTTAAGCTCTACTGAGAACTAATCTTGTCAAATTGATTGTCTGATTTAAATGTTGTGAGTAAAACTACAAATGAGTTAAAAAAAGGAAGAAAATCAAACTCCATATTGAGATGCTCATAAATCTTGTTTGCGCTCTGAATCGCGTCAGACGCAGAATGTCAAAGTCCTGATTGCCTTATAATGCTTTGCATGATTTGTTTCTTCTTGCCTTTTTTATTTGTTTTATATTGATAGAACCACCAGTAAATCGACTTCATAGAGGTTATCATGGAAGCCTTTTGTCAAGAGAAAGTACTATCTCAAGAAAGATTTTGTTTTGAAATGTTCTAAATAAGAAACTGTGCATTAAGGTCGTAGAAGGAGATAAGTCTCAATATATTAATGGTGGCCTGTCAGAGTTTTAAGTGACTTTTCTGTTGCACGATATTCACTAAATGCCAAAATAAAATCACAGTGAGAATTCATTAAAGCTGGATGAAGAATAAATTCATTTTTATTAAAACCAACAAACCAGAAGTGCCGCAGTAGCAGGAAGCTAAAAGCTGAATGACTGAACACAAATTTAAATAGCAACTGGGGACCAAACCTAATAATAAATTATTAATGCCTGAAAATCGCAAAACTGACAATAAAAAGCACATAGAGAACAGGGGAAAATCGCTCAAACACTATAGAAATCCAAAGATTTTTAAACACTGATATGAAAATTTTTCTATTTTCTGCAGCTGCCTTATTTGCTTTATTTTATTTACTGGATTTACAAAGCAGAAAGCAATAAACATGTGCAGAAGCAACATGCCTGATGTCAGCAGTTTGCATGTTTTTGTGTTGAGTCAGTTCTCTCTCTTTAGCTAAAACCTTTGGAGATGCAGAGATGAGTAAAAAACAAACAAACATTTATTTTTATTTAATTTTTTACTGTTTTAATGACCAGAAAACTTCTGACTTGACGAGTAACAGAATGTTAAAAAACCTGCAAAATTCTCCGTCTCCTTAGTTAATTCAGGGACAAAACCTTTATATTGATTAAATGTAACTAGATGTAGTGTATTCAAACAGAGTAGACCCATTTTCAAAGTTATTTTTTGTCGATTTACGTAAAAAGCACATTTAAAACCTTTACAGTTGAAAACTTGTTCAAATATTGTTAGAAGTAACTGCCAGATGCTGAATGATCACATTTCCGCAAATAAAATTTAAGATCCTCATTTTCTTTCTAACAGAAATAACTCGGCTATTTGTGTTTGTGGTGCATTAGCAAATGTATCTTTGTTCTTTTGTATAATATATTAGGTTCCTTTATGCTCTTTTTAAAAAATCCACATAACATGTAAAAGCAAAAATAAATCTGCAATCACCTTATTGTCACACAGCAAACTCAGATTTTTCATAGACTATCATTTCCACAGTGTGCTCTTCACAGCACGTTTTAGCCTTTTCCCATTGACTCAACCCATCTTTGAGATGATCCTCCTGCCCTTTCTAATTGCTGTCTCCAGGGAAACTAAAGCAGTTACCTTTGCACCTGGTATGAACTAAAAAGAGCGAGTCAGACTGCAATCACCTCTATTCATATATTAATAACCTCCACTGCTTCCAGTCCTGCAGCATTTCAGTGGGAGGCTGCTCTGGAGTGTTCTCTTTATATTTGCAAAGCAATCAGTTGAAAAGGTTTGCTAATTTCCCTGATTTTAGTGCAACATGTGGTAGTTTGGCACTTTCATGCACACCTGGGAAAACAGATTAAACATCATGTGTTTCTTTCAAATAGAAACGCTTGTGCATGTGGACAAATAGAGAGAGGGAAGCTACAGAGGTTGACAGTGGGGATTTTAAAAGTGAACTATCTGCAGTCCATGGATGTGAATCTAAAGCAAGCCAGCATCACTCAACAATGGGGTCAGTGCACCAGGGACAACAGGTGCTCTCCCTTCAGAAGTGACAAATACAGAGTGACATGTAAGTGCAAGCTCAGGACGTTGCTGCTGCAAACAGAGGGAAAAAGAGGGAAAAAGGTGCAGATTTATTAATTTTCTAACAAAACTATGATCTTGAACTAGAATAAAGTCTCACCTTCAATATGAACAATGACAAACACCACTATTAAATTACATGTTTTACTACATAAGTACAATTTTGATCCATCAAGTTGAAGCAGAATGTTTGAGCAAATGTGAACTGGAAAAGGGAAGATATTATTTTATTCATCAAGCAACATCCTCTGTTCTTTTTATCTGTTTTCTGACTCATTCTCTGCTGTATCTCTGCACTAGATTTACAAAACAGATTGTACGAAATAGATGCTGACACAGATGGAAGCAATATATCCATGTTTTGTGTCAGGTTGAAATCATTTGGGAGAGAAAATGAAAAAATATCCTAGATTTATATTGCAGTTTTTATCAACAGAACTTTAGGTCCAGATCTGATGAGGTTCTACTCAAAATAGGTCATCCTGCAGATTGTAAATGAGGCAACGACTCAGCTGCTTTAATTGGAAAGTTAAAAGGCATTAGTTTAAACAAAAACAATACTTTGGAACAAATTAGATGTAAAAGTCTTAACTTGATTTGTAGTTATAGTAGAGTAAGAAAGCAGCACAAATACTTAAGTATACAAGGAGCTTTTAAGGACATATGGAGCTTTAAACAAAATTAAGAGTTTATTTTAAAAAAATTAACAATAGAGCAATTTTTAAGACAAATTTAATCTTTTATTTGCAACATCTTTGAATCTTTTTGGGGAAAGTTGAGAGCAGCAGGTCACATTTTTCTCTACTTCCTTTCAAGCCCCCTAATTGCCACCAGTTTTCAGCAGGTGGTATTTTTTCTCTGCATTCTGCAAATGCAAACAGCTATGGTCTTTGAAAAACGTGGAGCTATTTGATCTGGCAGCATATTACATAAATATGCATTAAAAAGGTCAGATATTCACCTGGATGGTGCACAATTCCTCTTTTAAATGCACAAAAACCTTCTTAGAGAGACACTGTTTGGTTTGTTGGGCCATTTTATATAGCACATCATCCTTTTAATCTCATTTTGGGGTTGGAACAATACACAAAGTGATGCAGCACTTGCAGAAAAAAACTTTCTGAATATCAGGTTTGAATTTTAAGAAGCACAGACTGTGATAAAGAGGCTTCTGCAGCATGAAAAGTCCATAATTGGTGTAACCAAGCAACATTTTCTTATCACAGAAAACTTCACAGTTGGTTTCAAATCAGCATTAAAGTTCATTATGGAAAAGGAGGAAAACAGTGGAAACACACTGATGCATCAGGCTAATGTTGGCATAAATGAAGAAATCCCAAACGCATATTTTTAGACCTTAGGTGCTTTGTGTTCTCTTTTGCTTGTAGGTTTTACTAATCAACATGCAGCACCAAAGAATGATTGAGCCACAAAAACCTCCTGGTCTTCAAACTGTCCAGATTTAAACAGAGGCAACTATCAGCCAACACATTTGCACTTTTCTCTCTAGATACATTGAGTCTGTAGTGGAGACTGTAAAATTAGTATTTGGAGTTTTTACCTGTCATTGCAAAACAAACACTCTTTTATCTGGTGCCATGTAGATGTCAAATCTTGGTTTCTTTTTTCCCTCTTTCCTCCTCCACTTTGCTGTGGTGATTTCCAGTCACTCCATGGCTTCTCATCTGTCTGACACATCACCTATCATCCAACTCTTAAGTGCATTTGCAGAGACTCTGATAGGCTGCTATTTATATTTCAGACATTTCATAACAGATTCAGATGCACTTAAAGCACTCTCTGGATGTTTTATTTTTTATTTTTTGGAGTCATTTTGTTGCTCTTAATTACAATTTTTCAAAGCGAAGCTGTTCTTGCAGCTGCAGCACTGAAGTGTATTTAGGATTCTAAAGTTTGATGTTTATCAGTCCCCTATAGTTTAGATCATTAGATGAAAATTTCAATTAAACACATGAAACGAACACTGAAGGATCTGCTTCAGATCTTGAATGATTGTTTCTAAACTTATGTTCAATGTTGATTTTGTTTAAAAAAACAAGTGCAGCACATGTTTATATGTACATACAAATCATGAACAAGGTGTTTTTCTATAATGTCATATTTTATTGAGGTTAAAAAGGAAACCATGATAAATTATTTCTATTCCTTTCTCACATTAAGTTGAGAACCTAAACAATTCAGATGCAAAAAACAAGTGTGTTTGGATAAACGTATTTTTTAAAAAGTGAATTGAAGTCATTCAGATTAATCTGAAACAAAATTCAGTAAGTTAAGATCATCATTCAAGTTGGTTAAAAGTTTTCTTGATCATGTCACTGACCCGCAGCATGCAGTGACAGCAGTCCGTCGCTTCCAGTTACTGAATTTGCAGCAATTCCTCGTATTGAGCATTCCTGTAGTGACAGCAGAAAGGAAAGCTTTCAATTACAAGAAGAAACTGAACAGAATCAGAACCTGGCCCAGTGTGAATGGCCGTGTGGCACCGCAGGTCTGAGAAGAGAGAGCAGATACACAGTTAAGATGATTAATCATGTTCTTATTTCTGTCACAAAAGCCTGGATTTTTAACAGGTTTGTGTACACTTTCACAACCTAAAACATGGAGCCTAATACAGAAACATCCAATTGTTTATTAAATGTCAACAAAAAAATTGTTCCAATTTCAATTTAATTCAAAATCGTAATAGGAAAGTGTGGTGATTTCACCTGCTTGTCTTCTTGTCCTCATAACCTCCACCCACAAGGCTGGCTGCTTGTGAGATGTTAATAATATTTAAAGGTAAATGCCATCTGTTCCCAGCGCTTTACCTGAATACCAACATGGCTGCAAATGTTGCAATTAACAGACCTGGGATGCCAGCAGCGCCGCAGAGGCGGGCTTAAAGCCTCCAGCTTGAGGACTGGAGAGCCAGATGTGATATGAGAAGAAATTACTTGTCAGTTTAAGTGGAAAACTGCACATATTTCCCCTTATTTCACCAACACCATGTACTACATCACTCAGGGAAGAAGGAATATGTAAGAGTTAAATGTGATTTAGTGCATGTTTCATGTCGATGCGCACATAGAAATATAAAATGTCAGTAAGGTGAAGTAGAGGAAAGCAGTTTTTCTCTTAAATTAAACCAAATTGCATTTATTCTGCCATAAATATTCTGTCCCCTCAGGGATGTTCTGTATATTCCTGTGCATTTCAAGGCATATCCATGAAGATAATTCATTTGAACAGTTTTGTTCACAGTATGCATTTACAAAAGTGGGAAGATATTGCTATTCTGGGGGCATTTAAAATTTATTTTGGGTGAAAAGTTTCATCATCCAAACCGTGTTTACAGTATAGATCTTCATCAAGATGTTTGCCGTCAACAAAGACATTTTCTCCTTTCCTGTCTGTGTAATCTTAGATGGATACAAACAAAATGCTTTCTGGTGAATTCAAAATTGCCAAGTCACACAGTAAAAACGAATGCTATGGTATTCTGTTGCTCACTGGCTGACTTAAATGGAAAAATGTGTCTCTTAGTAAGAGATTTGGCTCCGTTGCCTGAAGGGCTGCATAAAGCGAAGCTATCGGCCGTCAGGAATGTGGAGAGCATCAGTAAACATCTACAGCACTTGTTTTTTTGTTGGTCCAAAACACAACTTCCATTATATATTAAATATAATTACTTTATTCTTGTTATTTTTAAAAATTTTCTTAGCATGGTCCTAACAGTAAAGGAGAGACGAGCATAGCTAAGTTACTTTTCTCCAAATTTGAAACTCCATCACCTCTTTATTCACACTTCTTCTCTTCCTCTCCCTGCTGCTGGCAACATGCCCTCCGCTGAGGGAGGCACTGCTTGGGTCAGCTGTGGAGTCCCCCACTGGGATCACTGGTGTCTCCGTTCACACATCCAGGTTCAGATGCCGCTGACCTGTGGGCGACAGCACAGCTCCATCTCTGGGGGGTTAGGTGCTACCCCAACCCTCCAGTTGGTGCTGAAAGCTGGTCAGTTCAGAAACAGACACGATTTATTCCAATATAAAGTGTGTCAGACCAACATCAGACTGTTTCATGTGCTGCAAATATAATTGCACCAATAATTAGCAGGCCAAGGGCAGCCAGTCTAAACAGATGCATCATCTCTATGTTTATCATCTGGGCCTGCTGTCTGATTATTGCTGCTATGGTCTGGTGGACATGTTAGAGGATAAATGTGGGAGGGCAAGTATTGTCTTCCAATATGAGCTGGTCTCAAAGCTGCCTCAATAATGCATGAAGATCAATACTGTGTGGCTTGGTGAGTGAGGCCTTGTAACTCCGTTCCCATATCAAGTATTTCTGCAAACTGCTCGTTCTTTGAAGAGATCTGTGCTTTTGGATTTATCTGTCCTCTGGGGACAGCAGAACGCAGTTTGGACAGCAGAACCACGTCTGTTTGGAACAAAAACAAAAATACCTGTAATGGTAATGAGGTGTGTGATATTTACAGAGTAATGGCTGTTTGACAAAAGCCTTCAGAGACGCATTTTAAACAGGAGACTTCCTGGAGTGTTTAGGTGGAATGGGCTTATTATTTTCAAATATATTGTTTGCATATTTCTTGCAGTTGCTTTTATAGAAAATAGATGGCAAGTGGCTTAGATTGAGAGAAATCTGTTACTCCACAGAAACTGCTGAAATTTGTGCAGAATAGATTGAGTCTCATAGTGCTGATTTTATGACATATCACTTTGCATTTCTTTTGGTTTAACTAGATATTAGAGGGATTTTTAAAATTATATTTACATTGTTGTAACATATGGATGACCAAAACTGACATAATTGAAAATAAAAGCAGCAATATATATCTTTTTGTTTTTCCTTTTCATTGAACAACAAGTGTTTTCATGAAGAAATTAAAATATATATATATTTTTTTGCCTTTTTCCTCACATGTACATTTTGGTATAAAACAAAAAATGTATATATTTTGTTTTTCCTTTTCCTTACGAGGCAATGTAAAAAAAACAACATCAAAACAAACGCTTGTATAAGGAAAAGACAAAACAAAATATATAAAGTTCTTAATGAAAACGCATGTGTAAGAAAAAGGCAAAAGAAAATATTTTAATTTCTTCATTAAAACCCATGTAAGGAAACAAAGAATATGCATTTCTGCTTTGAGTTTTGGTCCTCCATAGTAACATGTCATGGGTCAAAAAGTGGGAATAAATAAGCTTCAATGTGAGTCTTAACATTAATTCTCTGAACACAAGTTGATGGTTTTAAAGCAAACATGATTCTTTTTCTACCGGTTTTAATTGTCATAAAGTTGTTTAACCAAAAAGATTAACTTTATTTGTTTCATTATATGCAATTAAGCCGATTCAAATATAATTTTTTTAATGAGCGTGCTTTGAAAAACTAAACAGAAACATAGAGGATCATAAATCAAACTTTGTCTAGCTCATTTCAGTAACAAAGCAAAGTGCCTTACAAAGTCCATAAAACTTAAAATAGAGATCCATAACAAATAATCTCTTTTCAAAGAGATTATTTTTTAATATTTGATTCTTTTCCAGAGTAACATCTCCTGAATCTCAGCTGAATGCTTCTGTAAAGAAGCAGCAGACATACTGTTCACTCAAGCAGAACGCTTTGTAACCTCCATCAATGTGTGCTTGTTTCTGCTCACACAATAAAGTTGCACTATGTCTGCATGTTGATTGAGCTTGTAATTATGCTACTTCGTAGATCACTTTGTGCTTGGTTGTCAGCAACTCTGCATTTGAATGAACCAGATCAGAACAGCAGGCAGAGAAATATAACAAGAGATTTATTGAAACATGGAACACAGAACGACGATCCCAGCTTCCTCTCTCCGCTCTTCAGACAAGAATTGAAACGTCAGAAATAAAAGATCCAGTCGGTTAGTCGTTAACCAACTGGAAGCAGATTTAGTTGGAGACGAGACGCAACTGAGAAGCGTGTAAATAACAGCATGAGACGCTTGAACTCCGCTAAATTACATGACTGATTACTTTGGTGTAAAGATAATGATATTACCAGACGCTACATTCAAACATCAGCATACTGAACATTAAAATGCACAAACTTGGACTCAAATAATTTTCCCAACTATTTCAGCTATTTCAGCTGCACCAAGTAGAGGTGTGCAGATGAAATCCAATATATCAATAAAATTGATACCAAGATCAATACTTTAATTTCAGATTTCCTCTTTAAATTTTGTGTTAATTTGCATTGTAGTTTCTCGACTCTATCGTAAGAAAGATTTAGCTTTTATTTGCTCTCAGATTCTTAGTTTTTTACACTTTTATTTAGAAAACAATGCACACAAATTTGTTTTATTTTTCTTTTTTTTCTGTTTGTCATGATATTTAAACATTTTGTTGACACATATAAACATTACCTAAATTTTGCTACAGGTTTTAACAAAATATTTTGTAGCAAAAAACCAGAGAAGTACTGAAAGATGAGACCTTTCTTTTCTCAACAGAAAAGTCCCACTGATTGTTCTGCACACTGACCAGAGTCACTACGAGTCAATAACGTAATTCTCGTCCTTTTCTGCAAATTCAGTTAAACTGTCCCTACCACAACTGATTTCTGACAAATAAACAGTTTATTAGTGCAGCCATCACTCAGTAGATTGTAGAGATCTAAACTTCCAAGTGAAAATTGGAACCACAGTTGCAGTTCAGTAGGATTTGACAATGCTTTTATGTTTCTGTTTCTTTTTGTGTTGAAGCTAAAAGGTTTCTTTTCCTTTCATGTTTTTTTTTCTCTTCATAACGCTGCTGCAGGACTTCAAGATATTTACGGTTGTGCATTTAATGTCTGGTTTAATGATCATAAAAATGATAACATGGTGGGAAACGTCTTATGTAACAGCACAGTTTCAGTTGTGCAGCAGCATTTATCACAGTCACAAACCTTTCAAGCTTTGTGTGACTTTCACAACCTGACGAACTGTAAACCCAACAAGCCAATGGCCTCTCTCCCTGCTGCCTAATGGCTTACTCTAATGGCTGTTTGCCTTGCTCCATGGTAATTGGGGAGCGACCGACTCTGCAGCAGAGACCATGGTTTCTTCTCTATGCTGAGATTTCCCTGTCGCCCCCTCTAGGTCCTCTGCTTTGTAGGTGCCAGCGTCTCCCTTAATGATTTGATAATTGCTGTTTTCCCACGCAGTGGACAACGGTTGGCAACACCAGAGATTGTTGTGCAAATGAGCTGGGAGACATAATGATGAAGACACACGTGCACAAAAATAAAAATAAGTGCATTAAACTATAACTATCGTCATAAGTTTTTACTTATGTATCTTTCCTGATTTTTTTTGTTTTTTTTTTCTAATCTTGTTTGTGATCAGCTGTTACTGCTAGCCGGCTGTCAGTGTTGATGTTGTGTATGTGGTCAGAGCAGAAACAAATCTTCACATTACGTCTTGAAAACACTTTACAAAATTCGTACTGATAAAACTGTCTTTTGCATAATTGGAACCACAAAATGTAACGCATTTTAACACGATTTTCAGGATTAGACCAACACAAAAAGATAGTGCTATAGAAGGAAATGGTACATGATTTTTTTTTTTATACAAATAAAAGTCTGAGAAGTTTGTCATGCGTTTGTGTTATTACTCTGTTGATCAACCCACTACTGCGATTACAGCAGCAAATTGTTTGAGGTATGTTTACTCATCGGAAGAAAGAAATTTCCACCAATTCCTCTTTGCAAAGAAGCAAAAGTTTGGTGAAATCACAGGAGGAGCATTTCTTATCGTTGGCCTTACATTTTCTCAACTAGATTTAGTACTTTGACTTTGGCAAAGCTTTGATGTAAACTATCCTATTGTAGGTTTAGGGTTGTTGTACATCTCAAAGGTGAATGTTTGTCCCAGATTTGCCCTAGAAAAACAATCACACACCTGAGACCGCCACCAAAATGTTTCATGCTTTTCTGGTCTTCCTCCACATATAGAAATATATAAAATAAAGTTTTTATTTATTTCAAACGTTCTGAACATTTCATATCATTTTGCATTTCGGCCAAAAAGTTAATTGCCTTGTATTTATCTATTAATGTCTTTTATCAACTTTGACTAGCTTACCATATTCAGGACAAAGACAAGCATCCGAGGCACCAACAGGTTTTCCAGAGGAAATATTATTTGCAGAATGCTGGTTTTTATTCCCACACAACATTTTGGAAAACTTCAGGTCATTGCAAAGTATTTTTGTGCTTTGTTACACTGCAAACTGAATTTTATGATTCATTTGCACAAAATATTCTAAGTTGATTAAGTGAAAAGAAGAAGAAGAAAAAAAAAAAAATCTGTTTGTATGATTCAGATATCTCCACACACACAGAGTGAGGTGGTGCAGCTCCATTTGAAAAATAATTTCTCTGTCCAGCCAGATTCATGCTGATGCTTTAGTTTGCCCAGTTTGCTTTCAGAAAACTCACTTCTGCTTCTTTTTTAATCCTCTAAGGGCTGGAAGGAGAATACCGGAGTGAATGCTGACAGGGACACAACTTGCCCTTCCTGCATACCTTGTTTACAGTCCTGCTTTCTGCTGCTGTACCCTTCTCTCTCAATGGAGCCATAAAAAACAAATAGGGGCTTTTAGAGAAATTGCCTGGACACCGAAGATTAATAACAGTTGCACAAGTTCGCCCAGGAAAGTCTCCAGAGGGAACAATGATATTGGAAGATTAAAAGGGCCACATCACTAAACTGGAATGAGCGAGGGGTGAGGCCAGTCTCTGATCTGCTTGTTGTACAAAGGCCTTGATTCACCGTTGGTTTCTGTTTACTTCTGCTGGAGGCTTCTGAGCTGCGTATGACGAAGAGCTCAGGGTGTGAGCACTCCTCATTGTCTAAGAAGAAAATGGCTTAAGAAATGTGACAAAAGCACGGAGAAAGACGGGCCACCCTATCTGATCTTTTCAGTTTTTTGTCCCGTTAAATGGAAAGTTGTAAAGAGGATGAGCTGCTCTCATGGACCAAAAGAACAAGGATACGTTCGGTACATCACTGCAGCACAAAACTGAGAAATGACACACTGAAAGGCTGCAGACTGAACGACTAAAGTCAGACATAAATGCAAAAAGCCAGAAACATTATTACTCAGCAACTACTTTATTAGGTATAATGATTCAGTCACTTGGAAACGCAAATAGTCGACCTGGCAGTCACATTGCATTAACTCACATAGACATAGACAGACATCTTGACTTGCTGGAGTTTAAACTGAGCTCCAGAATCTGAAAGAAAGGAGATTTAAATTACTGTGGCATGGTTGTTGGTGCCAGACAGGCAGATCTACTGGGATTTTTACCCAGAAGCTGGAGCGGCAGTGGGGAGGAAAATGACTTGCTGATGTTAGAGGTCAGAGGAGAATGAGCAGAGTAGTTAGAGAAAATAGGAACAACTCAAATGTTACAGCAAACCAAAGATTTTATTCAAGCATTTCTTTGTCCCTCTCAGAATATTGCATAGGTTATGTATTTCTGATCAATGTTTCCCAACATATGCACTCTTTGAGTTTTGTTTATTATAGCCAGACTTAATTTTTATTAATCTTTTTATAATTTCAGTGAGAGTAGTGAATTTCCTCCACTCTTTTATTTCAATGTATTTTATTTTACTACATTTTTTCACCTGGTTTTGTTTCACAGCTTCATCCTGCATGTGAAACATAATTTTTTTCTGGGAAAATATTTTTTTGTTGTCCTTTGGACAGACCAAGGTTTCCTATAAGCCTGCATCAATAAAATGCATTATTATTATTTTTTTAATTCAGCAGAAAATGTGTTTTATTCATGCAGGGAGCTTGGTTTTGACCCTCAAACATCCTTTTTTAATTTTCCTTTTCACACAGGGGCTGCAGTGGGATCGATCTTAAATTGGCATATTGTAACATCTTTTAGCCTTCGCCTGCCCCGTCTCATTCATCACAGTTAAACCAGTTATTTAGAAAGATTTAAACTGCAGGATCCCTAAATTAGAAGGCTACACACCTCAGGCTACAGTTAAGGTTTTGGTCTTCAAGCCAGACAGAAAAACATAATTAAGTATTAGCCTCTCAGTGATGGTTAATAGGCAGAGCAGAAAGAAAACCTGAAGCTTTGATTGATCCTCTGTTGGGAGATTGATGACCTGCGACAGCTCCGGGTTGAGAAATGCTTCTTCTTGTACTCATGATACATTCAATCGACAAAATGTTTTGAAATAAAACTAATTTTTGCTTTTGCACAGACCTTAGTACGTCATCTAGCTCTCTTTTTTCTGGTGTTTCTTTTGGTAACTTTCAATCTTCAAGTTCAAGCAGAAATATTTCAAATGTTTCACGAAAAATACGTCTTGCCTGGAAATCAGCAGAAAGTTCTTTACAAGCTTATTGGTGTCATATTTGTGATGATACTTTAACATGACAAATGGCAACAATACAGTAACAATAGAAAAACAACACAAGTTTGTGTGCATTTTTCCTGAATAAAGTGCAAAGAATTATTTGAAAGCAAATCAAGAATTTGCTTGTGGCAAAGTTGAGAAACTGAGATACAGAAATAAATGAGATTTTGATGGAATATGAAAATCAAGTATTGATCTTGCCATGTTAGTATCAATCCGTGTTATCGATATTTTGAATCGCTCTACTCATCTCTAGTAATACTCTCTTTCTCCCAAGTCACTGGTCTCACGTTTTTTTTCTGGATTTTGAAGTTATGCCTCTCCATGCTTGGTTTCTTTGATGCAAACAGTTGCAAATTTTGCCTCCTTTTCTTTATAAAGCATTTCTGAAAGTGCAAATTCACTTGTTCTGTTTGTTACACACCTGGAAGAATTACACAAGTGCTGAATAGGTGCTGGAAAGGCGCGCTCTCCTGATGACAATAGTAAATAAGTTAAACCGAAACAACAGCTGACATTTTTCTTTGCAGGGACTGCCTTCAGATGCAAAGTAGGCAGTGAGGGCTATCATTGACTTCCTCATCTCTTTTTGAAGGTCATAAACAAATCTCCTGTCCAGAGCTTTCATGCGAAAGGCCCCTGCAAAGCCTTTTAATATTCCCCATCTCCCAGGAGGATCTGCTGTGTCTGGAGCATGAATGATAGAAGCAAAGTGCGAAGCTGTGGCTAAATCCTCCACAAAAACCGTCACATTTTTCAGAGGATTCTTGTGTCTGTTGCTTTCTGTTACTTTTCTCTCCTTGTTAGTCACTGTCCTATCACTCAGGAGAGGGCAGCTTTGTGTTGTACTTCTGTGATAGGTAGGTAACGACAAGGCTATTTCAAGACCTGAAAGGTTTTGGGACTTGAATCCTGGGCTTATTCAGCTCTGATGTATTTGTGGTCAAATTAAATCAATAACAGAGAAAACAAAAACTCTTGTTTCTTGTTTTCTCAGGGATTCGCCCTTAAGCATTTAAAGAGAAAAACATGTATCTGTATAGTTTACATTCTGTTGGGAGGTCGTCACCTCGTTACAGAGGCAAACAAAGCTGCTATTTTCTGTCAGAACCTCAGAGCTGCAAAATGACGCAGGATTCTGGAAAATCACAAACATAATGCTGTTTCAGAAAAACACATGAAAAGATGAACATTATGTTCAATCAAAAATGAATGAAAATCAGATTATTGAGTATTTTTGGTAAACAGATTCAGACATATGTCTTGGTAGATCATATTACATTTTGATGGACTATAAACATGACATAAGAAATCATTTTCATTGATTTGTTCAATTATCTAATATGAATTTGATCAAAGTCAAATGTAGAAAGGCATATTCAGCAGATAATACATTTAAAGTTTTCAATTTAAATAAGCTAAGTAAAAAACAATAAATAAATTCTACAAAATCTCAGCTATGCTCTTCCTTTTTTTGAATCTTTCTTCTCCTGAGCTTTGTGTCTGGACCTTTATCGCTTAATTCAGTTTGAATTTTTGCATCTTTTCAAGCTTTCATCTATTCACATTTTTAAATTTTAAATTTGCACATGGCTAAACCTTTTGGATGGAGTTACAATAGGCATCTTGGCTCTGATTATTGCTCTCCTTACCCTCCCACTCTTGCAGCTGTGCCACACTCTCCTCCTATTTTCAAATGCACCGCTTTATGGCGTTTCTTCACATAAAATCTGAATAAAATAGTCTGAGGTTATAATGTGACAAATTGTGAAAAAAGAATTCCAGACGCAGAAATTATTTTGCAAGTGGCTCAGTAGCCCAGTTGGTAGCACTGTTGCCTTGCCTTGGGAAGGAATCTCTTCATGGTGACTTTCTGCACAACGTTTGCATGTTGTCTATGTTCATGCACAGGTTCATCCTCCTCCCACAGTCCAAAAACAGGACTGTTCATCTAAATGATCTCTCTAAATTGTCCTTACACTGAAAAAAAACACCAAATTTTACAAGCATTTTTGGTTTAGTTTCTTGTGCAAATATCTTTTTACACTTGAAACAAGTCAAAACTAACTTACAAGAAACCTTTCAGGAACATTTAGGAGCTTGTTTAAAGTAAATAATTCCCTAATATTTATTTTTTAAAAGTACTAGTTCCACTGACAGATTAATTCACCTATAATGAGTTAATCCATGTTAGAAGTTAAATAATCTGCCAGTGAAACTAGTAATTAATTTATTTTTTAATCAATGTTATAGAATTATTTACTTAAAACAAGCTCCTATTTGTTAATGAAAAGTTGCTGGTAAGTTACTTTTGCCATATTTAAAGTGTAGAAAGATATTTACAGTAGAAAATAGACCAAAAATACTTGGTAATATTTCGTTTTTCAGTGTAGCTGTGAATCTGCCCCTGTATGACCCTGAAAGGATGAGCAGGTTTAGATAATGGATGGCTGAACAATTTTGTGGGTTTGTGTCAGTGCCAGCATCACATTGTGTTTATAAGGATGGATAATTATTCAAGGTTGTCAGGATATTCCCTTCTGTAGAGAATAAATCACCTTTTATCTGTCGATACCTGACACTGGTGTCAGGTATCGACTTTGTCCTCTTTGGTCTTCATTTAGCCTCCTCTAGATGCTGGAAATGAATTCAGCCGCTTTAGATCTGTCCAAACTTTTGTTCACACTCCCAATTTTTTAAACAGAAAAATTCCAAGATTCAGATTATCGCCTTCAAGATCTTCCATAACGTCGCTCAGCTGTGTTTCTCTCAGATCTTTTAAATCAACACACCCACTCACCCTCTCAGATCTTCATCCTCCGTCAGTCTGGTTGCATCCCTGCCTGATTTCACCACCATGGGGTCTGGAGTCTTCAGCTGTGTAGCTTCTCAACTCAGGAGCCGTCGCTCTTGTCTTTAAAACCTTGTCTGATCCACATTCTAATATATAGCTTCGCTAATATCAAGCTGATTTAAAAAAATTATCTATTATGTTTATTAAATACTGTATAATTCTGCTTCGATGCTTTGGCTGACAAGATATGTTGAGTCAAAAAGCAACCTGAAAGTTGACCATTTTTATTTTCTTGAAGTTCATTCAGTGACTATTTGGCATAACCACTTAAGCATTTGTACTGCATGTAAACTTTTAATCTGAAGAAAACATTTAAAAAATTCCCAGCATTCTGAAAAAAATAAATAACCAGGAAATATTATTTTCATGCAATGTGTGTGAGAAAAATAAAAAAAAATATATATATATAAATGTATGAATATACTGTATATGCGTTACCTTGCAAGAGCTTTTCATTCTCTTTCAATAATGTACTGATCAGTTCATAACTGAATACTGAAAGTCTTTCTTACGGCGGCCACTGTACTTTTGGCTATAATATAAAGTTTTTTCCATGTAGGTTAATATCTCCTTTGTGAGATATTTGAAGTTTTATATCTTTTCTTTAGGACAGAAATCCACCACAAATCTATGTGCAAAATGCAAAATCAAAACAGGCCAAACATGGGCTTTCCATCTCCCTTCTAAACAGAAACTTTGTGTAAGAAGGAAAGAAAGAAAAAAATGCATCATTGGACTTTTCAGAGTTATTTTCACAGGGTAATAAAGTCATCTGACAGTTTTGATTGTGTCTACTTGTGTTGGTAGACTGAATAGTTAATAAAGGTCTGTTTTCATTTGCAGTTCCATCTCAACCTTATCAAACAGACATAAACATGCAGTGGATAAATTGATTTTCAATCCGTTTTTTTTATTTTTTTTTTTATCAAAGAATAAATAATATATGACCACGTTTTCACAGAGGTTCTTTAAATGTGCATATATTTGAAATTTTAAATCGTGTTTGTGACTGTATACAAATAGACCAGGGTGCACTTGGTTATTGCGAGGTAGCGCCCCCTGGAGGCTCCGTAACATACAAGTTAAGTTTTGGATTTTTTTTTTTTTTCTAGTAGCATTTTTGACCTTTCTGAGTTTTTTCCGTAGAAATACAACTTGCTCTACTACTGCTAACTCTTTAAACCAATAACACTTCCGTTAAATAATTATTATACCTTCTAGTTAGCTTTCAACAGTTAAAATCAGCTTTTAGGCAAATAACACAGCACAATGTAAGACATGTATTCGTATCTTTTAGAATAGCTGAAATCAAATAACAGAAGCGAGCAGCTGCAACAGAAACTTATCAGATGCCTCTGCTTAAACACCAAGCTAAAAGGAAACACATTTGGTCAATAACTATTGAGCTCCCTTGAGATCAGTCACATAGATAGCTATTGATCCAGATAGAACCCTCCGGATGTGAAATATAAGGCCTTATGTTGTGTCTGATTTATGCTTGTTGTAATTGGTTGGATGTTTGCCAGAACACAGCCTGTAACGTTTCCACTTTTACACGGGCCACTTCTCAGAATATTGCCAGCGTCCATTTAGAGCCTGCAGTGTAGCAGCCAGGTGAAGAATCCTTAGAATAAATTAATCTTTATTGCAAAAGCAAAATATCTTACTGAAAATTGAGAAAAATCTACCAAAAGCATCTATCTCTATCTATCTGTGCTTTGTCTGTCTAAATGTGTTACTTTGTAATCATGTTATTTATTTATTTGAATTATTTTTTTTCATTTTAGTTTTTAAATACCAGAATTTGTTGCATTGCATTATTTTTCTGCCCGATTAAACCATTTTAAATATTAAATCAAATGAGCTGATCGGTTACTCAGTACTTGAGTGACTTTTTTCTGAAATACTTTTTATCTTGAATAATTTTTTTTTACTGTTGCTTTTCACTTTTACTTTGTTAAAAATAAATTGAAGTAATGCAACATCTACTGGAGAACACAACATCACGTGGAAACATGAGAGAAGCCATTAGGACTTCTAAAAATACTCTCACTTTGATGATTTCACTCAATCTGCCTGCAAAGGTTTTTAGAATGAAATCTTAGAATCAGTCAGAGTTACTGTCACCATTTATTTCTCTGCAGAAGCTTATTTTCTATCACCCTGAAGTCTCAAACAGCTATGCACCATCAATCCTTTAATTAAATCAACGTCTTCCCACTAAGAAGTGCTCAAAGAGCACTGATGCATTTTGATTCTGTTGCAACAAAGTATTTTTGTTTATGTTCATGTTTTTCAAGCGTGGTTTGTTCTTTCTGTCTCTGATGTTTTGCCTTTTAGCTCAGCTCATTGCCAACCTCCTGAGCTCCTTGCTAATGAATTAACCCATCTGAACAAATTAAACAGCTGACAGTTTAGATTTGATGCTTGATTAAAGTTTTAAATGACTCTAGTACCTTTGTGCAACCTGATTAAATGTAATCTTTGTTTAAATTGCAAAACAAATCCTCTTAAATTGTCCTAATTTAGATTTTGTTTTGAATAAACCAAGATTTAAAAGTTAGTTGACTTGCCTTATATGTTGTTCTTGATTTTATCTTAGAATATAATTTCTTTTTAGAGCGTTGGAGTAATCACAACAAACAACATGAATCGATATTAAGGATAAGAATAAGACTAAAAGCAACTTGCCTCTTAGTTTTGAATCCAAAATTATTTTATGAGCAAATATTACTGATTTCATTGTATCACACAATTAGCTGCTAATCTACTTTTCACATTGTTCTGCTTTGTGTCACAACACAGTTTTTCACACTTGGAGCAATCTTCTTCATCTTCTCATTGGCAGGAGGCGCTAACAGTTTTTTTTTTCTAACCATGGCAGCTGCAGCTTCCTCATTCTGCAGATAAGCGTGGCGCTCTTGGCCCTTCAACAGAAAGCTCATAATTTGGAAAGCGTTAGTTTTTTTGCTTTGTACTTCGCAATGTTGCCATCAGTTTGCTGAATCCAGCTTAGAGCTCAGCTCATGTTGAGCTTTTGATCTGAAATCACTAGAACTACCTCAGGTGAATGTTTTCTAAGCTGGTGGTGATTGTACACCTCCGCTGCAGCATCCCAAATCACACCACTTTTCCGGATCCTTCTGAGCTGCTGGATACTCATCTTATCGGCGCCTGAAGCCGACAGCCTATCCCAGGAAGCATTTGGGTTATTTTGGGAAGTATTGAGTCATGGTAAAACAGGTTAAATTGGCAGTAAGGTTTGGAGGCCTGCTGGCATTTTCCATTACGATCGATGCACCACAGACCCCAAAGGTCTGGACCGTCTGGCTTTGAAATATTGTAGATTTCTTCATCGTTTTTTACTTTGCAGACTCTCGCTCTGTTGACCCACACATGAAAACTTGTAAGAAAAAAAGACTGACCTAAATAAAAGCATATTTTACCGTTTTTGAATATTTTTGAATCCACGAAATGTTTATTATTGAGCAGATCTAAAAATAAAATCGAAGCTGTTTTCACAACGTCAATTTGAAGCTTTGATCTTCTTAAGCGAGGAGAATAAAGTTTATCTCGCAAATCTTTTCTTTTGACATGAAACTCACATGAGATGAGATGGTGACAACTCAAGTAACGCAATCTAAATATACATTCTTGATATATATAACCTAACTGACCAAACTGGTCAGCCAATTTGAGCTGGTGTCTTTTTTGAACTGATATTTTCACATGTTGATTTCTTGGGTGTTTTCCAATATCTGGTGTAAAGTTCATGTCAACAGACATATTAGAAATATATTTACTGAGACATGTTTGCAATGTTTTCTGTGGCTGTTGGACACTTCAGTCAGATATTGAGACGTGGCCTCAGTGTTTGCTATATTCTCCTTCAAGCCCTCGTTGTTGACATTCTAATTAGTTGGCTTTTAATAGAAAATGTTTATTGCTCCTTGTAGAGCCTCTACTTTCTGCTGAAGAGTTAATTAGCCTTGAGCAATATGATAACCAGCGCAGAGGACATCTAGACCTTTTCTTTAAGCAACGCCTGTTTCAAAGCCAAAGGAAGGATGCAGACCTTTAGCTACTTTATTTGCTTGTTAATAGACGTCATGAATTATATTTATTTCCATTTGGAAGTATCAGATGGTCTTCTTGTTTTACATTAGTTGTAAAATTAAAAAAATGCATTGAAATTCTACTGTTTTGGTGTTCTTATAGAAGGCACTGAGAAAATACCAGATGTTTTATTTACACGTTGATTTAGTGTTTCAAATAAATCAGCATACTGTGGTTCCAGACTTTAAAAGTTGGGAAAAATGAGGCTTCAGGTTTTACCAAAAGTTGATAATCTTCTCATAACTTTGTTTTTTTTTCTGACCAAAATCAATCAAAATAACCCATTTTTCACAAATTAGATGGAGGATGTCCTTGAACAACAGTTTCCATCTAGACTGCTCTTGTCTCAATCTGCAACTCTAGAGATTTGAGTGTAATTCAGTCCAAGACCACTCCACTGTAACTCTGCTTGTATGTTTATAGTCATTAGCTGCATTTCAATTGACTGCATTATTGTGCAATTTGACGTTTCAAAAATAAATGTGCAATTAAAAAAACAAACAAACTTGTTTTTCTATAAAACGTTTTGCCGTAAGGATGATTGTGGCTTATTTGGTTGCATCAAAATTGTTTTTTTTCCCTCCACAACACTGAAATTAAAACACTATTTTTGCATCGCATGATTCACATGATCAACAACAACCGGATGTTGCCAATGATGCAAACCACAAAGAAGAAAAAGACAGGGAGTAGTTGAAATATCACGGCAAAGTGGGTTGTTATGTGAACAAAACTTATTCATGTGGGATTTTAATAATGTTTCTTATGTAATAGAAAAAACGCAATTGAGAAATTGCGTTTTTTCGACAGTAGTGACAAAGTTTCGCAAACATTTGTAATGGAGTTGCAGCTTTTCTCCCACTGCCAGGGAAATCTACACATTATTCTCAAGTTGTCTGTAGCCTCTAGCAGGCTTTCATGTAGGGTTCATATGTCCTCTGGCCAACATCCCCAAATAACTCTGAGGCTTTTGGATGTAACATGATAAAGTGGTAAAAACCTGCATGTTAATATGCAGCTTTTTACATATCGGATAGTCTTCAGACTTCCTTTATCATCGTCTCCTTTCACACTGACAGAGCAGAACATAAAACGTTGGGCATGTGTTATGCGCTTGACCATGGGTCATATGTGGCAGCTTGTACACTGTCTGCATCAACGCAGCGCGAACAACAGGGAGAAAAATCAATTTATCTGACAAACTCAGTGGTTTGTGTCCAATAGTGTTACATAGAGGACTTTGTTTCAACACCCCCTGCTTTGAAAATGTCTTAAAGCCTCTTTAAACCTCTTTTAATTTGGGTAACCAGCACACAGATTAAATTGCACTGAATATCTAAAGCTTTAGTGGAACATTGCACTTTAAATTTTCAAAATTATACTCATTGCAATGTTTAAAAATATTTCTCTTAGTACTTATAAATGTAAAGTGATTTTTTTTTTTTTTTCTGAAGCGAAGAAGAGCTGCAGGTCAAAGATAGAGTGCTTTTACCAACCCCCTTCTGCCGTGAATGCCATTTAAAGGTGACCATTTATGTTTCCTTGAACAAGTTATTGTAGGTCTATGGGTTATCCAGAATATGTTTGTCAGACTGTAGGCACAAAATCATTCTCAGATGATGAGATTTTAGTTGCTCAGTTCTGCCTATTTTGAGCTTCTTTTAGAATGAGCTGTTTTAGGGCGTCTTGTCACTTTAAATCCAAATAAGTTGCTATCGGCCACGAACCCAACTCAATGTTTACACTCACACGTGAAAATAGCTGCCAACAGATGCGCAATTATATGACTGTACATCTTTGAAAAGCAGAAGTAGAGCCTCCTGCACAGCCAGCAAAGATGCAGCAAGTGTTTTCTGGATGTTAAGTCGGCAACAAAACACTGTCTTTTTCCAGCAACGCATACAGCGGTAAAACCAGCTGACCAAACGTGCTGGAGCTCAGCTTGTGTTGCTTGATGATGGGCTGGGGTTCACTGGGGTTGCAAGGTGAAGACGCAGTGTCCGTCGAATGTGACAGTTTTTGAAACAACTCATTCTCCAGACACCAAACAACATGAGCATATATTGCCAAAAAAATGACTGCACTTGGGCTGTTTTCAGAAGCAGCATAGACCCAAACTGAAATACAGAAATGTACCAGCTCCACAGATAGTTCTCCAGGGCTGCTGCGTTCTTCACCTGATGCCAAGAAACTAAACTTGCAAACCCGTTGAGTTTTGAAATAGTGCGTATGTTTCCCCTGAAACTCCATGGAGGATTACTCCACTATTTAGCTCATGCTTTGCATCCTGCTGTGTCGAAGCGCTCCCAGTAGAAGGGAGGCTGGAGGCAGCATTTCTGCAGCACGCTGGAGACGGCAGGGAGAGGACAGGGCTGGGAGGCGAAAATACTCTGATGCTGTCAGAAATGATCCACATCACTGCCTGGCACCCCTCTGCTCCAGCCACCCCAGCTCATTATGCTCGTCGTCCGGAAACACCGAGCAAATTCTCCTAACGAGTGTTTGATCAACACGGCGCGCTGCAGCAGAGGAAGACAGGCAACCTGTTCATGACTCATTTTCTCCCTCTCTCTCAGTCTCTCTCCTGAATTTGTCTGTATTTCTCTCTCTCTTTCTCGCTCCTGTTCCCCTAAGACAGAGAAGAACAAAGGGAGAGGCAGAAGAAAAGCAATATAACCTCTTGGCCCTTATCTGTGGAGCACACCAGAGCATGTCTGGCCTCAGACACAGCTTTGCCCATCCTTTGAAGAAGCTCATCTCCCTTTGATTTCAGGCAAACGGTTCAGCACAGTGACAGATGCTCAACTTTCCATCTGCCACTCTGACACCCATCTCTTTAGTGTTGTTGAATCTAACTGACTTTGTTTGGGCTGTCTGTCTGGGTGCCTGTGACACGGATGCTGATGTGAGAGCTAACGTAAGAGATTGTGACGAAGACCTTGGCTTGAACCTGATAAAAGAAGCTCCTTTTTGCCTTTCTGAGGTCGTCCGGAGTGTGTCGGCCATATTCTTTATGTGAGCTCCTTAAACATTTAGTTGATGCCCTGATATTGGATAATTTAATGAGGACTCCTAATGCTCATCATCATTTCGCCTTGACAATATTCCTCTGAGATATAGAGCTGCATAAAACAGCTGCCGTAGAGGGCAGTATTTTTATAAGATCGAACACTGAAAAAGATAGAAATAGGTAATTATGATTCAAGAGGAAGATGTAGAAAACAGCAAATATCTCCTGTCTTATGAATGTCTTTACAGTCCACAAACCCAACTCTCTCACTGGTTAGGAAAATCAAATCAATCTCAAAGCTTATCATTAAAGCTGTCTGATATGACTTTTTATTAATTATTGACCTTTCCAGCAAATTCCTGATAAACACACCAATGGAGATCTGTTTTAATTTTTCTACCTTGCAGCAAAATGTCCAGTGTTTGAACCCAAACAGTTATTTTTTTTCTGCATGAAGTTTACATGTTCTCCCCCTGCATACATGGATTCTCTCTATTGTATGTTGTCTTTAGGAGTGATTGTGTGTACATCCTGTGTCTCTGGGGAAGACTCCCTCACCTCAGGATGCAGGATGCTTGAAAATGACAGTGAAACTGATGGCTTGACCTACTTTCGGATTAAATTAGCTAATAGTTTATCTGACCACTTGGGGGGACTCACAAGGGCACTGAAACTTAATTCACAAATGGTCAGTTGATTGTAAAACACAATCGTTCAAGGAAAAATTAGGGCACCTCATGTTCAAAGATGTTTCGCTAACATCTTTGAACATCAAAAATACAATATAGTACAAATAAACAATATAAAACAGTAAAAATAACATTTTTGTAGTAAAATTAAAAAGTATTTTCTTAAAATGAATGAATTAGGTCAGCCCCACATTTATTGTCATTTAAAATTATGCATAGAGAATCGCCATGCAACATTTGAACGGGGTTTATTCTGTTTAAACTTCAAACATTTAAAGTCTGGTGTATTTTGAATGTTAAAGTGAGCGTGAAGGAGGAGTTGTAAGAGGCTTTCTAATGTCGGAGACCCAGCGTTAGACTATCCTAATTGTTTGGAGATGCTTGCATTTCGGTTGCACTAATAATAAATATTTAAAATTGGGGAAACAGAATCAAGAAAACATTTTGTAGCTGATTTTATAAATCTAGACAGAAAGGAATCTGATATTCCGATTCAAGTTCACTTTGCAAATATTCCTCCAAAAATAAAAAACTTTAGATCGTATTTTCTGTCTTGGGATCTTTTACACCGACTATATGTTTCAGTAGGTGTTTGACAACAAGACTGATGGCACAAAGGCTGCCGTTGTTGCAAACCCTTGATTTACTTTTTCTCTTTTACACAGTCTTGATTTATGCCTGCCATCAAAGGCGTGGGATAGAGTAGGTGGCACAGAAAGACTCACACTAATGACTTAGACACCTGTTTCATTGTCAGAGCGTCAGCAACCTGCAATGCAGGGCAAAAGGTGGGGAGGTGGGAGGAGTGATTGAGGATGTGGATGAATAGAATAATGATCCTGATGGTAAAGCACTATACTAAAGCAGTACGCTATGTCACAAAGCTTCAAAGTAAATGACTGCCTTTTGTTTTTAAAAATGTCTGGTTATTTGCTTTTGTTTGATTTTATCCATTTGCAGTTTATTCAATGTTTTAAAATGACTGGATCTCAATTTGAGCATTCAATGACGTTTTTCTCAGCCTTTGAATCAGTTCAGTTTTCTGTTTCTCGAAAAAGGAAGTGCAGGTCTAAAGGTTGCAAGCATTTCTTATCGCCATGATCCTCCTGTTCATTTTAGGCTTTTAATTAAACATCTGAACTGCTCTTTCTCAGGTTGGGATAATTATATAACTTATACCAGCTTATGACTTATAAACACAAAGTTAAAAAAATATGGGTTGAGCTCAAATGCAACCCCAATAATATTTGAGTAAATGTCCTTAAAATTGTGTGTCGACAATGTTCTGGAGAAATTCTTGCTGGATATTTGATCACTAAGAGAATTAAATAGCTTATTTAAATCAGTTGGGGGGGTTTTCTGCTACATATCGTTTTCAGGATGTGGTTCCTGGAGTGCTATGTAAACACTAATGTGATTTAGGGTGTTTAATGTCCAGATCTTCTGCTCAGAGTTAAATTCTGGGTCATTTCTTTACTAGTTTGGCTTATTTTCTTCACTCTGTTTCTAATCCCAGGCAACTCATCGTCACTTTTCTGTGCCAGTACATCTTACTCATTGTGTCTGCTACAGTCCCCAAGGCTAAATCTCTTGAATAACCTGGTTTCATCCTTTGTTTTTTGTGTCCTGCTCTTATAAAGCCGTTGTGTGAGATTCTCACGTGTTTTTTTTAACACTGGATCGTCCCACTTTGTTGCACTCTGTACCTTTGTATTGACCCATTTGTATTGAAGGATTTGAAATAAGTTTCTGTCTGGGTTTAAGTTCAGTGTTTCTGAGCCTCAGTCTGATAGTGCTCTGGAAGCAAATCATTTTCCACATACCAAAAAGCATTAAACTATGTCGCCAAAAAACTACTGCACCTTGGATGCTTTTGGAAGCAGTTGGTACCCAAATGGAAGAACAAAAACCTGCAAAATGTGAATTTTCATAAAATTCTTTTAAAGTTAGAGTGGCTTAAATTTTAACCTTAGTAAATATCTAGGTACTATTCTTAAAAGTTGTTAAATTACCTACCAATTCTGATAAGGAAGATGGTCAAATATTCAAACAGGGTTATTAAAAATAACTTATAAAATAAGTTATAAAAATGACTCAAGTTCTTCATATAAGCCAAAATAAACATGACATTCCAATATAGAGTGGATGTAAACTTTACTGTGAACTGATTTGTCATCATGAAGCTGTATTTCATTTTAACTGTACCAAGTTGAGGAAACAGACTGACAGTGTGCAGACTGTGTGTTCAGGATACCTACCATTAGAGATATAGCCGCCGGTAAGCTTTGCCCTCATTTAATTTATACAAAGGTCAAACTTCAGACCAAACCCGCCTTTGGTCTCTGCGTGGCGTCAGAGAGAGCTAACGTCTATCACCAGCTTTAACAGATGGCCTTAAAGGCAGAGAAGCTGATTTCCAGGACTGAAAAGTCTTACTGGGGTTGAGATAAGGCCGCGGGCCTGAGGTTGGTTTTCCAACACATGCTAATCACCTGGATGAGGTGCAGTATTTCTACATCAGAGATATGGCTTCTGCTTTTGGCTATGTACAGCCTCGGTTCTTAATGTCAGTCTTTACTACCTGGAACAGGTAACTGGCCCGGTTGCCATGGCCACCGACAACCGGGTCAGTTATCCCAGGCCTAAGATGGAGTCGTGCCCAGAACTGAGTCCTCCAACTGTCAAATTATGGTCAAAAACAATTTTTTTAAAAACTGATCTGTTGGTGAAGAAAAATATAAACTTAATAATGAAGATAAAGTTAGTTTCTTCCTAATTGTCGTTTCAGTAGATGGAAATAACCCAAAACCCAAAGGTTACGTTCACACAGCAGGTCTTGATGCTCAAGTTGTTTTTGCTGAAATCGTTATTTTGTTGTTTTTTCTTTGTGGTTGGTTATTCATTTTAGTTGTTCCTGACTGTACAGAGACTTTTTCATGAATGGTTTATGTCCTCAAAGTGACCTGCACGTGCAGAAGAAGAACTTTGATGTTAACGTTGATGGAAGGAATCGTTTATGGATCGATTTGAATATTTATTCAGCAACAAGAGCTGACAGTATTGTCATAAATTCATAGCCAAAGCTCTTTTTTAAAACAGCTAATAAAAAGAACCTCATGTAGCTGTATTTGCTTATAAACAAGCACTTTTTGCTGCCTATAATTTAAAATAATCTGTTTAATTGAAAGAAGAGCCAATACAAGGTTTACAAGTCTTCCTCCATTTTGTAATTTAATTAAGAAAAGGCAGAAACAGTTGTAAAAATATGGAATTATGGCGGCTTTTTTAGTGGAGATGTCAGTTTATAATGTTATTTCCAAAATCCACATAAAAATACCTCAAGCTAGAGGCTTCATCATCAACATGATCCAGTCCAACCAAATCCAACTCTGTTTATGAAGCACTTCAAAAGATAAATGTCTGACCTGAACATAAAAGAGCAGTTCATACAAGTCAGGCCAGGAATCTCAAACAATTAGAGACCAATCAAAGGTGAAATTGGTGTAATTTCCTGCTCACAAAAAGTGAAAAGACTTACAGCAAAAAAGTGATAACAGGTTCTGCTTTCTGGCCGTCTACTTACAACAAAGCACTTTAGCCGTAAGTCTTTTTCTCTTTTTTTATGTTCAAATGATAAAAAATGGGGATTAAATAATATTATTGCTGTAAGTAATTAGAAAATATGTAATCTCTTTTTTTTAAAAGTAATTTTTCACTTGCTGTTAACATTAAATTGTTTGAATCTTCTGCTTAATTTACCAAACATCAAATGATTTAAATATACACTGATCAGAGCTACTGTATTTTTGGTAATATAATATAATATAATTTGGAAATATGGTAATTAGCCCATTGCAAGACAATTGCAATTAGTTGGTGAATATACCAAATAAACTAATGTGAGAACAACTGTAATTTTGATCTTTTGTCTCCTAAGACTCTTTGCTCTCCTGCCAACCTTACAGTAATTGACCTGCTTGCTTTTATTTAGACTAAATTAATTATTAGTTTAGTCAAAATAAAGTGTATTTACTAAAATAAAAACCTATTTTTTAAGCAGGCATAAACAAAGGATGGATGAATTTGTGGACGCTGAGGACATGTAAGGTAGTAGTTGTAACACAATTCTTGCAAATTTATCAGAACAAACTGACTTCTATCTTAATTTCTAACAGAATTTGCATCTTTTTTGTTATCCTGTCTTTAGATGATATAGCTCTGATTTTGTTTTTTAGGACTTGTGACAAAGTGGTTGTTTGTGTTTACCACTAGTCCCTTAAGTATATTTCTGATTTATTTTATCTTTACATAGTTGGTCATAATGCTTTCATTTAAACAACGGCGTTGTAACTTTGCTTCACTCACTATCTCAGGTTTGTCTGTGGAAGCATTATGTTGCAGTCTGCATTTATGCCTGTTTTAACTAAAACTAACTTTTAAATCATTAGATGAATTAGACGGTTTTTTTGTTTCAACGTAGTTTTTTCTTTTCACCTACCATTGTTTGCCCCTTCAGATACTAAAGCGCAGATGAGTTTCCAATTATCTGTAAAACCAGTAAGATGTCAGCTGTTCCAGAAACTAAACAGTAACATTCACCAGAAGAAGCTGGAACTGGCTGCTGGTGCTGTTTTCTGCTCACCTGTTTTGATTTTTTTGACTACTCTACCTCAGAGGTTTGATGAATGTGAGTCTGCTGATGTGAATCTTTCTTGTCTTAAAGTCCAGACTTTGTGCATCTAGTTTCTCATTCACTTTCAAAGCTAGTAAATATTTTCCTCCTTTGGCTGATTCACCGTTTGCCATCATCTCAATGGTGGTTTGGTGATATGAATCAGCCAATAGGACTCTGTAAGCACAAGGCTGTCCTGCTGCTGGCCTGATAAGTGGGAGACGATGGAAAATACTCAAGGCGTTCTCCATCTCTCCCTCTCTCTCTATTTTTTACTCTCTCTCTTTTACCTCTTTTGTTTATACTCCTCCCTTCTGATTCCCAGCTCAAATTCTTTCCTTCACATCCCGTTAACGTCTCCCATGCGCCTCTGCTGTTCTTTTAAGTCACAGGGTTAAACTAGGGAAGACAGAAAACAGTGGGCGCTCTTCAATGCTCGCTCTGCTTTTTGAAGTTCCTCTTTAAAGCTGTCCCTCTTGCACATGGTTCAGTTGTTGGTGGCTGTTGCCTGTTTCATCTTTGAGTCTTTGTAGTGACACGAGGTGTGTGGTATCGTCCTCACCTAGAGGTTTCATCTCTCCCCTTTTTTTTTTTTTTTTTTTTTACCACAAACACCCCTGCCCCTGTGCCTGTGCATGATACACTTGATGCTAAAGCTTGTGACACAGTAACAAATGTAAAGCACACCTCTATAATCCTGTGAGCTCCAAACAAAAAGGCTGTGTTACCTTTCATCTGCCTGTGGTTTTCCTGTCCAGAGAGAGCTCTGTGCTCCTTTGTTCTAATCTGACCTTGCTTTTCGCTGCTGCTCTCATAATAAAGCACAATGGCAAATACTTTCTATTTGATTATGGGAAGCTAACGAGGTGCTTAGCTAAAATGTATGCTCTCTTCTGCGTAAGGAATTAGCGCTCTTCTTTGGAGGAACGTGAACAAATAGGACAACCAATCAAACACTCAGTTGTTTATTAGGAAAGGTGACAGATTTATGTCTAATAAAATGTTTTATTATCTTGGAAAATAAATCATTAAACTAATTCTGACTTTAATCTCAGAATTCTGAGATGAGAAAATGTGAAATAATCTGCCAGTGGAGCTAGCATTTTTTTCATCAATATTAAAAAATAATTAACTTAAACAAGCTCCTGACTTACTGAAAAGTTACTTGTAATTTAGTTTTATCTTATTTCAACTGTACTGAGACATTTGCAGTAGAAAGTAGACCAAAATGACTTGGTAAGGTTTGTGTTTTTGCATGGATGTGAAGGAGCTTTGGCCCTCTCTTCTCTGAAGAATTGTTCAACTTCAGCCACATTGGAGGGTTTTTGAGCATGAAGAATCTGTTTAAGGTCATGTATTTTCACAGCTTAGTTTTTAGCTTAGATGACAGAAGAAATATTTTTAACACATGGCTATTATTAGCAAAATTATAGAAGCTAATATTTTTTTCAGGGGAGAAGTGATCAGTTGCTGTACTTCCTAGAAGTGACCAGTCAACGTTTTTTTCTTTCCTCATGTTTACATCCCCAGAACACACATTTTTCATTTCTCCAATATACATGTCAGGATTGGTGGCGTGTGACAGCAGCTTATGCAAAGAAAATCTCATTGACTGATGGCTTGGACATGATCTTAAAGCATCAACTGCCATTGTTGTCTGTTTCCAATTTGTCTAAGTGCATTTTCAGAGTAAAGCAATCCAGTCTGGTATCCTCTGTGGCCTGCAGGCATGCAGCTGCCTGGAGTCTGACAGCAGAAAATGCCCTGCAAAAAACAGAAAACTAATTTAGTTGCCTATGGCTCTGATGTGCAAGCTGACCTTATTAGGAGAACCTTGGCCTTTCTATTCCCGCCTCAGGAAAGGTGGCCTTCTGTGCAGAGCTGGATTCCAATGCCTCCTCAGCCCAGAACAGGAATGAAATGCAGAGTGAGTGAGTGAACCAGGTGGGTTTCCACCACTTTTGCTGTCTCAGTAAACAGGTGTTGCAATCCATTCATTTGTAGTGGCACACTTGCTTTATTACAATGTGGGACTTCTAATAGCTTTTCAGAAGGTGGGAAGTTAATATGAGGTGCAAGAAGGAAGCTGATGGAGCTTCAGCTGGCGTCTTTCAAGAACGGACGGATAAAAATGTGTTTTAGGATGGTACACAGAAGAGGGAAAGCTGGAACTGAAGGCCCAGGCACTGTGATGGATCACCAACACGCTAAAGCATCTCCGTCATGGTGAACTCTTCCTCAGGATCAATATTTTCTCTCTGTCTTTCCTTTCCCCTCATATCCCTTCATCATCCTTTCCAATTTCCTATTCCTGGAACTGAATTTTCTCTTTCAGCTTCTTTTGGTCTCTTTGCTCCTCTGGCGACGGGCTCACTTTTTATTGCTGTACTTCATGTAGTTTTGGACTCCACCACTCTAATGTGTGTGTCAACATCAACCAAAAGTCCAGTGGAAGCGCCATACTAATAAGTCTAAAGGGAGCATCTCTGTTTCTCTTGGTGACACCTTTATAAATGGCAGGAGCGTAAGGCTCTGCTGGTGGCCAATCATCTCTGCAGGAGCTCATCATGTTCTGTTTGTGTTTGACCTTGTTTGTATTTCATACAGTATAAGGACCATTTTGTGCAACTAATACCACATTGTGAGGACACATTGCTCCTCGCAGGTCCCGAAGCTCAAAACAAGAGGTTTTGTTTTTGGGTTAAGGCAGAGTTTCTTAATTCCCGTCCTCAGGTCTCCCTGCCCTGCATGTTTTAGGTGTTTCCCTTCTGTCACACACCTGGATTTAAGCTATGGGTGATTAACAGGCTTCTGCAGCACTTGATGGCCATGCAATCATTTGAATCAGCTGTACTGGAATAGAGGCACATCTAACACATGCAGAGCAGGGGGCCTGAGGACTGGAACTGAGAAGCACTGGGTTAGAGGTATGGTAGGAATTAGGTTTTGACTAAGTTTAGGTTTAGGAATAGACTAGTATTACTTCATATTAGGGGAAATGTATGGGTTAGGCATAAATGCAATTAATGAATTTAAGTCAATGCAAATTCCTAATATGAGTAGAAGTGCAAATTTGTGTGTGTGAGCATGCATGTGCATGAATGCATGAATGGCATGAATGCTTGCCTAACGTGTCTCACAGGTTTACGGTGGCGCTAGGTGAGCAGGACAGCCGCGCTGTGGAGTAAACAGATCTGCAGGCAGAGTGAAGACGAAGGGAAGAAATGACAGCCCTGAGCTTATCTGACCACTTCTGCCTTGTTATGAGTCCCTGACGTGAGCACCAGGGACACACAAACCAGACAGTTATTGCCTTGCACCACCTCTGCGTTCTGTATTCTGCTGTCTTACAACCACGCATTACGACTTCCACTGAGGACTGTTATCTACTCTCATAGTCCTCTCATTTCATTTTCTGTGCTTTGTGTTTCCACTTAACTAAACAGGGATGCATGGATGTAAAGTTATGCTTCACACTCATTAAAAGATGCATTTATAGGTTGTCTAATTTTTAGTCAATTTAACCTTCCCTAACATAAACCAGTAAAAGCACTGTTAAACTAAACTAAACTAAACTAAACTAAACTAAACTAAACTAAACTAAACTAAACTATAGTGTTATTGAAAATACACCATCATAATCATGTAGAGTGAAAAACAGGCATCATCAGAATAAATTTGCTATATTTGTACCTATTTCATTGTTTGCATAATACATTTTGTCAATTCATAGTTCAAATCAGTATTGGCAATATAACTATATTCACTTCAAAACATAATACCTTACTAAGTATCTTTGATCTAGTTTCAAACATCTTATTACACTTGAAATTAGACAAAACTTACAAGTAACTTTTTAGCAAGATATGAACTTGTTTTAAGTCAATAATTCCTTAACATTGATGAAAAATTAATATTTCCATTGGCAGATTATTTCACTTATTACATGGGAAAATATTTGCTACAGATGAAATCATGTGCCAGTGGAACCAGTTTTTTTAAATCAATATTAAGGAATGAAAACGAGCTCTTTTGACTCCCTAAAGTCACTTGTAAGTTAGTTTTGTCTTATTTCATGTGTATCAAGTTATTTGCACCAGAAAATAGACAAACATTACTTGGTAAGATTTAGTGTTTTCTGCAGTGTGAAGAGTTTTCTAATACTACCTGTTGATCAGGGGTCAACAGCCTTTATAATCCAAAAACCAAGCACCAAAATAAAAAAAAAGAAGCTCATCCATCCGTCTGTTCATCCATATACTTCACATTATTCCTACTTTAATATATCAAAAATGTTCTTCATGTAATATTCTGATCATAAATATTGCACATTCATTAACTGCAACAAGAAAATCATATTTAACATAAAGGCTTCAAAACATATGTATGCATGTAATTAATCTATAATAATTTGTTTCATTTCATGAAACAAGTTACTTAACTAAATGAACTTATTAACAATATTATAATTTATTGAATATGACTGCCCTCCAGAGATTTCTAGGTATTTTATTTGAGCCACATGATCTCATTGTTTTGTTCATTGGTCTGTACTTCGTGTCCTATTTGAGGGTCTAAATGTTCCCACAGTATTAACATTCAGAGAGTCTTGTTTCAGGTCTTTCTTCATCACAAAAGACCACAGCAGTGCCGACATCACAGCAGTCTAACCTTTTCTCTCTCCAGCCGGCCAACACTTGAAACAAGACACCAAGAACACCCTCATTTGCTTTGACTTGCTGTTGCAGAGAGTTATGTTTAGGTTATTGAAAAAAATCCGAAAAAGAAAACGTTGGAGACATTTAGGACCTTTCTTTGCAATGCAGTTGATCAATTTACCGCGCAATGAAATCAAACCTTCAGGCAATTATGCTCTGTAAAGTGCAGCAGAAGAAGAACTCGTCAATGATGATTTAATTATCTTTTGCTTTTCAAAAATGAAAACACATTGACATACCAAATACCAAACCAAAAGTGATTGTGATTGCCTGAAAACAAATCCGTGCTCAGCCATATAAAACAGAACTCAGGACTGCTGTGTCTCACAGCAAGGGCAGCTCTTCTGCTGGAGTTTTTCCAACATGCTCTTTGTATTTATTAGTCTTCCTATAAAGCCCCAAAATAACAGAAACAAGCTAAACAATCTCCTTGGAGACAAACATGGTTAGTGACACTGGCTGCAGAATTAGCCTGCTTTAAAAATCTGCAGGTCTTCTCTCAGCACTCAGAGCCAGATGTCATGAATCACCACAGAGGATCATGCAGATTATTGGAATAGCATCAGCAAACTGGTGGGTGGTAATCTCTCCACAACCGTATTGGTATTGCAGTTCTCCTTAAGCTGCTGAACAGCAGCCTATACTTCCAAAAAAGATGGGCCTTCTGGGTTTTTTCTTGTGCTGTTTTGCAGAAACAGTTAAATGAGTCATTGTGCATGCAGGTGGATAAATGTTGATATTGCATCATCTTTCAGGGATGGAAAAAAAACGAGTTAGCTTGCTGTGACGCCTGAAACACTTCACCTATGAACACTGACTGGTGAAATGCAGCGTCATCACTCCTGCCTATAAAAGCTGTTCAGCCAGTCAATGCAGTCTGAGTTCACGCTCTCCTCTCTGCCCAGTCAGAGCTATTTTTAGCTCTCCTGCGCAGCGGAGCTCTGCCGCCGCTCGAGCTACCTGGATATGAGGGCTTTGTCACTCCTGCAGGCTCGAGCACCACTGATCTATCCAGCTTTACAGCTTCCTGCTTCCCCAGCTACGGCTGCAAAACACCTCCTGCGGTGATGGAAATGAACTGAGACAGGGAGGAAATACCAAGAAATAAAGTAGAGTGCTTCAGAAAGAAAAATCTGACTTTTTAGAGCTGCACAGGTAATCGTCAAAGTAGAGCATGAGTTGATCAGAGGGACCACTGATGTGAAGTAAAAGGTTAGACACATATCAAAATAAGATAATAGACATATTGTGATGAAGTTCCTTTTAACTGTTACATCAGCTCAGAGAGCAAATTGTCTCTTTCTTGCGTTTTACATGCATTGTTAGTTCCAGACTCTATGTTTTGTTTGTCGTTCTCCTGCAGATATACAAACCAGCGCCTATTAATTCAGCATAATATTATTCAGCATTCTCCAGCATGGTAAACAAATGTTCCAAACGGATTCATTTGAAATGACTGTGCCGCAATGCCACGGTGCATTAGGGATGTTTAAATGCAGCTAGTGCTTCCAGAGACTCTCCTGGAGGTTCCTGTTACTCCTGATAGTTTCTCCTCTCTTCTTGCTTCACTTTTGGATTAATCTGCCGCCGCAGCCACATGGTGTCACACATGAGGTTTATGCTTTGATCCATGTTGCATCACTTGCTTTTTGACATCCAAATTATTTCTGACTGTGTTAGAAGAAGGTAAAACAGTAGCACACGCTGTTACTATAATGACTAAACTCCTTCAAAAGCATGTGTAACACATGCTTTTGTTAAAATATTGTATATTTTATCATATAGAACTGTCTTTCTGAAGGTCAACATTGTATGACCATAGTTTTACAATCAAAGCAATTTCTGATGAACACCAGTAGCAGCCCAGATTATTCAAAAATGAGGACTAAATAAATTTTTTTGTGCTTTTATGATCAAAATGTTTGTCTGAATTCACCAGACAATGCAGCTGGACGTTCTTATATTGAATTGAACAAAAAGGGTTTCATTAAAGCTGATTATCTTCCATATCAATAAGCCTGGGAATAATCCACAATTAGTCAGAAATTTAAATCTTAATTGTTGAAAACTTTAAATGGGACTGCTGTGATATTAGTTGCCGGCGATTGAAGTTATAAATATCAGTCATGAGAGTTTTTGCGGTTAAACTGTTTTTTTTTTTCTTCAGTATGTATTGACCTGTCAATTAGTTTTCTCTAGTCTGATTTTGTGAATGTATGACAGCTCAAATAATGAACTTTATTTTAACAAAGGTTTATAGTCGCTGAAATATCTCTAAATTTAACATAAAACACCAAGCAGTTGTGTGAAGATCTACATCCTATTGTGCAAAAATGTTGCAATCTCAGGACAACAGCAACATGTCTGTTTTATGTGGCAGCTTGACAAAGATGACAGGGAAAGAACATGATGAAATAAAGATTGGGAAATTATTCTGTCTTCCTCCACTTCAATATGCTCTTACAAGCAAGGAATAATTTAAGTCTTTGAATGCTTTTTTCTTGATTCTTCAATGCTGGAATGTTTTTAATTTTTGAGCTGTTTTTCATTGAGTCTCTCTTTAAGATTTTTTTTTTTTTACATTGAATATTATTTCACTCAATTCTCTCCATCCTTTGTGTAATATCATCAGTAGACCTCCAACAACAACTGCCTGCGTTGAAGTGGATTGAAAGAATTCCCACTGGCTTTCTGTAGCACAGTAATAGCACATATTCAATATGTAGGCAGAAAAAAAGATAATCCTAAAAACGCCTCTGGCATCGCCGCTGGCTGCAGGGCCAACACACAAGTGCACTCTGTCTGTGCTTTGCTTTCCTTAGAGGAGCACACACGTCTGTCTGAATTACGTTTTAGAAAAGGCATCAAGAGGAATTTTATTCTGACAACAGAAAAACAGTCAATTCTAATTTCATAAAGCAAGACTCTTACAAACTGTGCATGTCCAATTCTGTATATTTCCTTCTCCTGTGTTAATTACAAATATCTCCTCTGTGCCTGACCAGGTGGCAGACCCACCACCCACAGAGCTGCCTTCGTAGGGAGGGTTACCAAAAAAAAAACCTTCCACAGGAGCTCAGTGTGAAACTTTTCAGATACAGAGAAATATAAAAACAGAAGTAAAGTGCTGCTACAATCAGCAAACACCTTGCAAATATTTAACCACAAAGCTCAGGTTTTTTGTATGCAGAGATGCTGAATGAAGTAAATTTGCCTTGAATGCCTTGTATTTCTACAATATGTTTTACTTGTTTGAACATTATAATCATAAACATCACTATATGATAATGAGCTCTTCTCATGATGAATTAACACTAATTGGAGGATGGCTATGAAGTGGAAAGAAAATTTATTCAGCATTTTCCTCAGTCACCTACAAAACATTAACTCATTTGAGAAGTCACTATTTCGTAGAGCCACATTGAAGTGTTTGGAAGCATGTCTTGACCAGCTTTCCGTTTCTGCAAACTGATTTATTATTATTTGTTTTTAGCTCATTCCCTTTTGCAAAAATAACCAAATGATTACATGGAGTGTCAGTGAACATAATTTTTTTAAGTCTTGGAACAGATTCTGAGTTGGATTTAGGTCTGGAGCTATTACCAGATTCCTTGTCCTTTGTAAGGAAAAACATTCCCACAGCATGATGTTGGAACTTTTAGCTTTCCCCACTGCTGGTATTTAGCATTTAGGCCAAAAATGATGTTGGCCTCATTAGATCAGAGCCTCTTCTACAACTTTATCTGTTTTCTCCTACAAATTGCAAACATGATTTTTTTTTTCATGCTTGTCTTTTCATGGCAGCTTTTTTCTTCTTAAATCTCTGCTGAAAATGTATGATTTGGGAAGTGCACAAATAATAGTTGTTTCTGTCAGACAGATTCTCCCACCTGATTTCTTTTTTAGAGCCAGCATGGGCCTGTTTGCTGCTCACCTGTTCGGACCTGTCAGTGTCTTGTTAGGTTTTGTAGTTGTGCCATGTTTGACTTGGGATAATGTTTTAACCTTGCTTTAAACTTCTCCAAAATATTCTCTCAGAGTTATGAGTACATAACACAAATTGATAAATATCAAATTACAAAGGCATCCACTCAACATTTATATATAAATAAGGGGTGGGAGTAAATGAGTTTGCTCCTTTCCACTCCTTTTCAAGATAAATGCATTCTTGCTTATGTCTACATACAGTAATATTATAAAAACATGGATTGGAATAGGCAACATTTTGTCCGTATATTACTCTATATATCTGTGCATAAGTGGATGTATATAATTTTTTGGTTTGTTCCTTTTAATCAATTAATATGCATTTTTCTATGTGGCTTGAAATAAAGCAATAATAAATAATAATAAAAGAGTAAAATACGCTGAATACAAATGCATGCCTCACTTTTCAGATTTGTATTTGTAAATATTGAATTTTTTGTTATCTTCACAATTATGCACCATTCATGTGCTGTTGATTGATCGCATGAAATCCCACTGAAATGCACATTTTGTAGTTTTGTTATAATGTAACACACTTTGACAAAGTTCAAAGAACATGGCAAATGCGAAATAAATGGACTAATTAAAATATGAAAACAAAGTCTTTGAAGAACAAACTGAACTGAGCAATGACAGCTGATTATTTTGCCTATGAAGCTTCTGTTTAAAGGTAGCGCTACTTTCAGTGTGGCGTGCCATGAACACACCATAAATCGCCATCATTATCAAGTCGGCTGACGGTTTCACGCTCATAGGTGTGCTACGTACTGTTAATCCTATAGGAGGCAGTGTGGATCAGCTCACTGGAGGACTCCACTGGTCTCTCAGCACCAGTCACAGAACACATCAATCACAACCTCAGAGTGGAAACAGCAGAACACAGAGAGCACTTGTGTAGACATCTGCATGTATATATGGGTTTCGACGCCCACCGTCATTACTTTAGGCTCCTCAGTAATACAATATGCGTGCCTTGGATGTTTAATTTTACCTGTGCTGCCAGCTTTTCTGTAACTTTATAACTGCCATGCTGCAGCTGCTGTTAATGACATTTATTCATAGAAAGCAACGATACACGGATCTCCCACTTCAAAGGGAGGAGGAAAGGTTGGTGGGTGGGTGAGCCAGCTTTCAGTAGTTAGCTGTCTGTCTTCAGGTGAAAACACTGTAAAGCATCTCTAGCATGAATTATTTATGAAAAATGTTGGAATGAATCTTTGAGTTTGCACAAAATAATGGATTTCTTTTGTGCTCAGCCCAAGAGCTAAAAAAAAAAAACACTCCGTAAACGGGATGTGGTGTATGAAATTGTTGCTGTCATTTCAAGAGCTTCTGTTATGCTTGCCGACTTTTCGCCAATACTCAAACTGGGCCTTGACAGTTTTAAACAATTTCAGAGGAGAAGAGTTTATTAACCCAAATTGTGCCTCGTGCTTCAGTCTTTGTCGAGTGTCTGGGAAATATATATTTTTAATAAAACACTTTCTTTGCAGTTAGAGTCTGCGTTGGATAAAGCTTCCCAGGCGGAAATGTTCACCGTTTGCTGTGTGGTTGCATAAATGGGTGTAGTGTAGCAGAAAGTGTAACTGTGACTGAAGTAAGTGGAGAGGGGCTGCTGTATGTTTGCACTGAGCTGCCCTAGGGGCGCAGGTTCAAAACGGCAGCTCAGGATCAATCCCAGTCTGAGAGCTCAGCCTCCAAGCAAATAATAAGTCCGTGGAAAGCAAGAGAGAGAGAGTGTGTCTAAAAAAAATATGTGTGTTGGTTTAGTTTGTGGGCTGAGTCCCCAACTACGCAAAGTGTTCATCCATGTGTTAAAATGTGGAACATATAAATTAGCTTTAAAACAGCCATAAATGTCAGGTTTTTATTAGCTGAGGATTTTTTTATTTAGAAGAACCTTTATGTTTCTCTTTTATGATCAAAAATTGACCCAAATCATTCCCCACCGAGCTGCTAATCAGCTGCTTGCATCAATGCTTAAGTGATATAAGAAGTGGTATAATTTTTCAACTCTCCTAATCACAGAATTGCCTTAAGAGAACATACAGCTTTATGTAAATGACTCTCCTCTATCATCTGCCATGTTTTTGCACTGAAACATACACAGCGTGGTCTCCAGCTAAGCCAGGCTGTCACTGACTTTTTTTGTGTGAAAATTTCTCCTTCATAATTTTCAGACTCCATCTATGCTGCTCTAACATGGTGATTTGTTTTAGGATTTATGAAAGTTCTAGTAAAATGTTGCAGCAATAACCCAGTAATATTCCTTAATCTCATGCAGAGCTGATGAATTTGCTTTCAACTCGGCATGCTGAATGCTTGATCTGCTTTATTATTAATACATTTTTTGTACGTTTAAAAATTGCACGAGTGTCAGCTGTATATATCCCACATAAACACCAAGTGTCACATTCTCTGTAAAGTTTGTGTTTGGGCTTCATTTTGCAATTTGCCCCTCTTTGCATCCCGTATTCAGTTCATTCCTTAGTTTTAAGATTCTTCTTGTTTTTGTTTTCTGTGCTTGATTCGATCTCAACTCAGAGTCATTGTCTTTAGTTGTAGTTATTTTCTGCAGTTCCTGTTTTATTTTGAAACTGGTCATTGATCTCGGTTTATTTAATTCATGGATCCTGTGTCGTCATTTCTTTGTCATCTTTCGGCTTGAGCCTTAATTTTTATGTAAGGTCATACCCTGTATTCTAGTTTCTGTGTCTTTGCTTTCCTTGTCTTTTATGTATTTATTTATTTATTTATTATTTTTTTATTTTTTTACTATACTTTGAAAGCATTGAAATAAAACTAGGTAAAGATACAAGAATATATATAGATATGATGGAGAAGTATGTTAAAAGGATATTAATTAGACAAAAAAAATCAGATCACATCAAAATCAAAGAAGGTTGAGAGAGAAAAACCATCTAATCTCATTTTGAACCCTTATTATTATTTGGTTTCAGAAACAAATACTCTCTATATTAAAGACATTATTTAATTTCTCCCAATTCTTAATAAAACCTTTTTTATGTAAATTCATTGAAAAAAAACACACCATTTGATAAAGTCTTTTATGCTTCCACAGTATCTTAAAAAGAACCAGGATGATTATTTGTTCTCAATAATTTGTTTTGTTGTCTTTTAATTTTAAATAATTAAGCCTCATTTTATTTTTTTAATCACCAGTATAACAGTTACCTTGACTAAATACCAAATAAACTCAAGGTCTGCTACCCAAGAAGTATTTTGCTTTTTTATTTTCGGTAAAGAAAGTAAACTCTGAGTTTACTTTTGTAATTATTGAAACTGTTTTTGAAACTTTTATGGGGGGAAAAACTGTCAGCAGTTCTGGACAACAACAAAACACTCCTATTAAATATCTTCTTAGCAGTATCAGAGATTATTTTATAGTGCAAGAAAGCAGAAACTAGTTTTCAATATATCTTTTTGAGAACCTTAAATTAAGTTCTCCACTTCTTAGGGGAATATTGTTATAGGCACTTATAGCCACTGAGAGGACTAGAAAATAGGAAAAATTAGGATATAAATCATGCTTTCAGATTCCCAGAGTTGCCCGTTGGTCAATATGAGTGTGTGGCAGTGTGTTTATAGGCTGTGTATGAGTCTATACATACAGAAGAAATGCAAGTGAACTAAATATCAAGGGCAAGTAGAAAAAGGTAAGGTTGACTCTGAAAGGTAATTTGGCTCTCCAGAGGAAAAAGCCTCAACTGTAATGGGGCGCTCAGGTAAAAGCTTTACACATATGGGAAACATGTGCGGCAGGTAGATAAGAGAGAGTTCCTATTCCTGCCTATTTGTATTTGTGTGGCTGTGCACTCGGGATCTCGTGTGCTTGTGTGTACGGTCTGAATGTGTGTTTGGCCCCTGTCGCCGCGTAGAAGCCAAAGGCCTGGAACAGCGCTGTAATACTGCGATACCTGGCGCCAAAAGAGAGAGGTAGAGGGTGAAAGGGGGGCGAGCGAGGCAGAGGGGGAAGAACTCCGCAGGGACTCGGCAATCAGGAGACATGGCAGCCGCTTGGCTTCCAGTTATAATGGATGAGTTGAGGTCTTCCTGTGTTCCCTGTGGGGCTTTGTTTGGCTCTCCCATCTCTACCCTCTGCTGTGCTGCCCAGGCTTGCAGCCAAACCCCTTGGTGCACAGACATTTACTTCACATGTACACCTCCTCAACAGTCTTGTTTATTTCATTTCATTGATCGCCTATCTGCGTTATCGTTTCCCTGAGCTCTGCGTCTCCTGCTTGTTTTGTCCTCTACATAAATTCCCCCTTTCGGTTTCTACAGCCGTTCACTCTCCCATGTCACCTTTATCTATGTCCCCTTTGTCCTTTTACGAACCCCGTACTGCGTATGAAGACAAACATTTTTTGAAATCATCGATGCAAACTTGGTTTTCGGACACCCTCCAGAACCTCGAAGGGATTCGGTCGGCCGAAAGGGCCGCGCAGACGAGGGTGGGGGGAAGAGACAATCAATTAATCTGATCAAGCGCTTTAGGAAATGGAGAGCGTAAGCGCTCCTGGGGGACGGATATCTATCTCCTTGGGATGATTGAATTACGCAGAGAGAGAGAGAGTTGCAGAGCAGGGAGGGCAGAAAAAATGAGGTGGTTAGGGTGACCGAGGATGAGAGCCCGCATGTTTGAGAAATGCAGTGTGGGTATATTTCCAAGAAAAAAGGTAGAGAGACACAGAATGAAAAAGAGCAAAAGAGAGGAGTGGAAGAAGGATGATGTCATAGTGGAAAAGCAATGAAAAGGAGTCCGTATTTTTCTCCTCCTACCAATCTCTTGATTTGGATTTTTATGTTTCTTATCTTGGATGGTATTTTGGAATGTGTTTTACTACATTGCAGGGAATCTGTGCATCATTTTGATATGAAGTCAATTCAAACATCTCATTTCAATTTGATCATTTAGTTAAAACAAAATATAGAGATAGTATTGGTATAGAACAAGCTCCAATGGATTCACTACAGTATGTAAAATCTGCAGAGTTCTCGCAAAAACATTAAATACAGAGAACATAACAAAAATAATTTTTAAACCATATTGAAAATCACTGAATATTTGTACAACTTGTTCTGTCTTAGGAATATTGGGCATTTCCCCGATGCTTGAGGATGAGTTTTGGCACATCTGACTTCAACCAGGGGTCATTGAGATGATTCTGCATCCTGACTGGGGTCCACTACTGCTTAATTTAATTCATTAGACATAATCAACATGCTGCACACCTGTTTGTATAGGGTCTCAGTTGTTGGCAAATGCTAGAGCCAAAACAAAGTGAAGAGGTGGAGGAATCTTCAGCAGACCTGAGTGTTTTGCAGGTGTAATTTTAGAGAAGCATGTAAGCATTTGGAAGAAACAAAAATGTTTGTGGAAATCCAGATTATCTCTGGGGCTTCACTTCACCATGAGACTTCTTTTATTAAGAGGCTGTTACTCACTAAACACTGGATCAGCCTGAGGAAACTGCTGACTAACATCTGAATGACTCTTAGAGCATAAAAGTCAACTCAACATTCTCATTCTCAACATTTTAGGAAGCTAAAATTTTCGGACACAGTTCCCAAAAGAGCATTTGTTGGAACAAGTCCATCTTTGAGGGAAAACCATGAATTAGTTGCAGAGTCGCTGTAGGAAGTTAGGAATTTTCCTCCTGGACTTATTACACCTGCAACCTGCTCTCATATGCACAAGACGTTGGATGCATGTTTTCCTTCCACTAAGCTTTCTATTGATATGCTTGCATACAGCACTCTGTGAACTATCAGATACATGTAGATGATGTCTGTGAATATCTGCTGTAAAACTATGAAGTCCTTGTGATTGTATAGGTCATAACATCTAAATAACATAACATTTCTATATTAAAAAGTGATTTTTTGTTTCAAATTTCAAGGGACTCAATTATGGATTTTCATTAGTTACAAGTCATCAAGATTAACAACCATTTTAAAAAAGAAAATATGTCACTGGGGGTAATAAGTTTTACTTTTTGAATTTAATTACTGAACTAAATTAAAATTGTGATAATTTAAGATGAACCTGAAGAGTTGGTTAGTGGAAGTGACTGATGTATTAAAATAGAGATCAATTAGGTATAAAAATATTTTCTACAGTAACAAGAACTTCAGCACTTCAAAACCACAAAATCTTACCAAGTATATTTGGTCCAGTTTCTAATTAAAATATCTGAATACACTTGAAATAAGACAAAACTAACTTACAAGTGACCTTTCAGCAACATATACTGTAGGTGTTTACTTTAAGTAGCTAATTCCTTAAAATTGGGAAAGAAGTACTTGTTCCACTGGTTAATGACAAGGCAGTTGTAAATTATTTACCTAAACTCCTATATATTGATGAAAGGTTGCTTGTAAGTTATTTTTGTCCTATTTCGAGTGTATTAAGATATTTGCACTAGAAACAAGACCAAAAACATTTGGTCTAATTTTGTGTTTTGGTGTTTTTGCAGTAAGGTTTTGTTTTATGTTCTTAACATAAGAATAAAGGGAACAAAATACTGGACAGACTTAGGAAAATCATATAAAAGTGTATCACTATGTTGAGCTAAAAATAATCTTAGAATAGTAGAACACAAACTTCTTCCTGTTAAAGTAGAAATGTTTTGCACGTTTACAGCAGCCATTTGGCAGACTCAGTTCTGCAACTGAGGTTCTTTTCCAGTGATTTACTCTAGAAAATGACCCACTCTTTAATTCTGTTGAGTGCGTACCTTCTCCTCATCTGTGAGCAGTGGAGCTTTGTGGGGAAACCTTTGAACAGATAGAATAAAATGGGGTTAACCATGCGTTTTCTCCCTGGCAGAAAGCTGGATACTCAGGGGGGATAGTTCTGTGTCATAAGGAAAAAAGATGAAAAACAATAAGAGGGGAGAATATGAACAATCCCCTTTGGGCTTTCTCTGAGAAAACAAAAGAGGGAGAGAGGGAGTTTAGATTAGAGAAGTGGAAAAAAGCAGCAGGCATCCTCACTGAAAATGAGAGATGAGAAGAGAAAAGGGGAGCTGATGAGGGAGGAGGAAGAAACAGCCTCCAACAAACAACGCTGGCTAACCATCAAGACATGCAGAGGCTGCCTCCCTGGAGGGAGAGAATTGGTGAATTACTGCTGAGAGGAAGCCCGATGAGCGGCGCCACTTCCAGGTTGCTGGTGTGACTGCAGGAATGAAGGGACTGTTGGAGTCCAGGTATCCAGCTGAGAGCGCTTGTCTGTGGATCTTGAACTGCTCCACTGCCTGCCACCCCGAGCCATTATTCATAGCACATGAGCGCCACATGAGGCTGATGATGGTTGTTTAGCCTGTGGGCCTTCCTCTCCCTCTCTAGCATGAGACAATAGGAAAAAATGGGTTTTGTGGAGAACAGCGCATCGTAGGAGAAGCGTCTATTTTTGAGGATGATTTTCAGAGGAAATCAATATTAAACAATTTACTTCTTAATTCTGCCTTTAGTCAGATCGTGACTGAAAGTGACCAAGGTCTGATTTTCAGAATCGAAGGCATTTAAAATGGATTGGTTACATTGTTACTTACAAGAAGCACTGTGTTTTTCTTCTTTGAAAGGGAAATATAGCTTCTGATAAATTACATTAAGAAAAACATTAGACTTCTGACATGGTAGCAAAAACACATTCTTATCAGGCATCAAAATATACTGAACATCCAAGTCAACACAAAATATTACATCAATTTGAGTTGCAAAATAAAAGACTTCAAACTTGACTTGAACTCCTGATCTGACACTCAAGATCTAGTAAAAGTTTTAACTCACAATAAAGACGGAAACTAGTATGCTGTAATATATAGCATGTTAACTTGAATATTAATAAAATTTTCTAGTTCCACTGGCAGATTATTTAATTAAAATATTATTACGTTTAAAAGTGAAAAAAGTAAAAAAAATCTGCCAGTGAAACTATCAATATTCAAGAGTAATTTACTTAAAAAAGCTCCCATACCTTGTTGAAAACTTACTTGTAAATTAGATATATCTTAGTTCTTATTTTGTCTTATATCTCTAGAAACTAGAACAAAAATACTTGATAAGATTTTGTGTTTAGAAAAAGAAAATAGGTGAACCAACCTAACTGAATTGCTTCAATTGACAACAAGTCATTCAATTACGTTTATGTCAGGTTCCGTGTTTTCTGTGTATTTATTTCTAGTTTTCTGTGTCTCTGTGCTCTCCGTGTTGTCCTGTCTCCCC